>JAQFZN010000197.1:0-40956 GCA_034687075.1 Geophilus carpophagus
AACTTTGTCTCTAACAACCTTTTGAAGGTTATTTATATGGTTTTAAATATAAAAACAACGATAAGTTTGGAATTAACGAACAAACAAATTAGCAGCAGCTATTTCATTTTATTCAAATCAAAATAGACTACAATAAGGTTTACAGGCAACTAAAATTTAATAAAGTTTTGTATTTTATATTAACATAACAACAATATAGAATAAAACAATTACAACAAAACAAAAATAGAATTTGAATCAACTGTGGAACCAAAAGGCAATGACCGGATTATCTGTAAATACAAGAAAAATTCGACTTTTAACACAAAATTACCTACAAACATTTTATCGAAATCTTACATTGCAAGCCATTTAGCGACCGTAGACGTATGGGTATCCAGCATATCCACCGTAGTGGACAGCTGGGTATCCGTAGCCAACACCATAACCACGGACGTAGTATTGAGCAGTGGCCACAGCCAAAGCAACCAAAACAAGGAGCAAAAATAACTGAAATAACGAGTTAAAGTTTTTATAGAAAAATTAAAAAGATAAAATGATATTCAATGTTATGACTGAAACAAGACCTACCAGATATTTCATGGTGAATGAGAGTTTGAAGATTAGCTCAGCAGGCTAAATGATGTTTGAGCAAACTGACCCTCACGTTTATATAGCAAACCAAAGGGTTATAAAAAATGGGAAAACAAAATTACCTTGACTGTGAACCTTGAAATCTAAAAATGGTGGTGACCAATCAGATTACGCAGACAGGAATTTAAATCGTGATTTAATAAGAAATAAATTTAGAAAATAAAAAAAAATATGAAAAAAAAACGAAAAAAAATTTTATTTCATTTTATTTTATGTTGTGAATATAATATTAGAAGAAACAAGAAAATTTCTATTTTTAAAAAAAATTTAATTAAATCAAAATTAATACAAATTAAGTATAGATGAAAGCCATTGCCATGGTAACTTATATTTAAGATCAATTTATTTTTAAAAACTAAGTGAAATAGGTCAAGGGGGAATGAAAAATCTTGTTTTTCAAGCAAGTTTTAAAAAGATATATTCACTTTCTGTTCCAGAAATTGCTCCATATAACACCTAAAGGAAGATTTCACTTACATAGATTCTGATGCAAACTTGGCACATCGAATAAACCTAACAACAACAAAAACAAAAACGAGAAACGTGAATTGTATTTATTAAGTTTTTGTCCTTATTTTTAATGGGTGTGTTTATTAGTAATTATTATCTCTATTAAAAATAATTTAATTTTTTATTTTTATTATAAACAACTCAATTTTAATTCTTCGTGCTTATCTCGGCAACCATTTAATTTAGAATAGTAAAACTATTTTCTCAACGTTGGAATGTAAAAAAAAAATTAATATCACACTCGTTACTTCATTTAACATTTAATCAACTTTATTATTACGAAAAAATTCAAAATTCATGTCCATGTGCGAGTCATAGCCTTGACAAGTTCAAGGCCATCCTCTCCTTGGTGTTCCTGTCTCCCTCGTCGCCCCATTGACCCAATTTCACGCCCAAAACACGTGAGAAAATGCGTGATGCTCACCTCCCCTTTACTTTTATTCTCATCGCACATTTAACAGCCAATCGAGAATTAAGTGAGCACATTATGAAAACAATTCGGTAAACAGTGCTCGATTCAAATTGGAGCAAGGTGAAGTCACGCCCAAAACAAAACCTGTAGCAACCCAACAACTGACGCAAGCGCTTTATAAAAATAGCCCAAAAAAGCACTTGCTATCACATGACATATTGTGCCGGAAACCGCACCCTTTGAATCTTAATCAACTATGTTTATAGCGCCTCTCACTAGATGTCGCTGTGGCGTTTTTCTCTCTTTTCCAGCATCTTCTGGCCAGCGATGCCTGGGCGTACGTCAGCATCATCATGAGCCCTCGAGGTGGTGGTGGCAACTTTTTAGTCGAAACGTCTGCAAGCTTTTTTTTAAAAGGTAAGTCACGTGACACAATGGTAAAAGAAAATGAAATCAGATTTTCTGTTTTTGATATTTTTTATGATAGAAGCTAGTAGATGTCGATATTATGTAATCAAATCTTTTGCCACTCTTTCACACATTTCACAGCTCGACGTGATTGATCGATGACTTTGTTCGGGTTTATAATGATGTGGGTGGAGAAAGATTTTTTTGTTTTTATCGTATTATTGGGCTTTTTTTTTTAATTTTTGTATGTTATAGAATTTTTTTAAGTATATTTTTTATGGAGTTGTTGGACTATGATTAAAGAATTGATTTCATGTAATGCTCTTAAGTTTCGAGTGTGCAATCAAGCAGGAAATTACTGTCCGAGTCTATCAAAAGATGTCTTCTTGTCAGGCTAAATATGACAAGTAATGGTATTTTCTAATTTCCGGGAAATGAAATAAAATTGTTTGAAAAAATGTTTTTTCTTTTTGATTTTTTTAAATTTCATTTTCATTCAGAAAAAAATTCAAAGTGTGGTAAATGAAAATCAATAATCAAAATGAAAGACTTATTAATTTCTTTCACGTGTTGTAATAGAACAGTTACTATAGTTACATATATTATTGTAGTACGTGTGCGTGTGAATGTAGAAATGGTTGCTTGGATAACTAAAAAAAAATCAAAATTACAAAAATTTAATAAAAAGAAATTTTTAAAAATTATAAAAATGATTAACAAAAAGAAAATAAAAATACCAAAAACTTTTAATAGCTAAGTAAATTAAATAAAAATGAAATTAAAAATAATTGTCAAATTGTGTATGAACAAAGTTGTGAAAATTCGTAACATTTTGAAAGATGTTCACTCTGATAACAAGACACTTAGTGTGAGTCGCAAAGGGAGTTTCAAATTTTGTCATTTTGCCGATATTTCTATTTTACTTGCAAGTGTTATCAACTTACTCCGAAATAGCTGTAAATTTAAACCGCATCAATGCAGCAAATTAGTCGCTTGCATGCATTATAACAATTAAATCTCTTTCTTAGAATTCTCATTTTCGAAGACAGACAAGTGATGATATTATTCTTCTCCTTCTTGCCTTGATGTGGGCTGCATTCTTATTTGTGCTGGGCAATTTTTATTTGCCACTGTTTGCCGTTGCCAATGGTAACCACATCTATAATAATAATCAAGCTGTTGCCATTAGGGATCATTGAAAAAAAAATCCTAGTAACGCTGCATTTTTCAGATGCTTGCGTTTTCCATTTCTCGAGTTCGAATGCGAAAATAGGCAACTTCTCTTCTCCAGGATTTCCTTCTTTCTATCCTAGCGGAGTGGACTGTCATTACACTTTTGAAGGAGAAGCTCATGAGGGTGTGCAAATTGCTTTTACCGTTTTCGATTTGGAACCCCCGTACAAAACTGGGTAAGAAACCAATCTCCAGCCATTAGTTTCCTTGACAACCAGCTACAATCTCATCATCATCATCGATCAGTTGTCATGACAACCTGAGCGAATAAATTCTTTCATTTTTTAGATGTTTGATGGATTATGTGGATATCTCCACAATAAACATACATAAAGTCAAGTACTTAGTTGGGCGATATTGCGGTCGTAATGTGGTTTCACCTCTCCTTTCATTCCCAACTGCTGAAGTTAAATTTCGATCTAATCATGCGATTCAACATGCCGGCTTTTTTGGAACATATCAATTCATTGACGAGCGTACGGCTTTTTTTAAAACCAATTTTAAGCTTATTTTAATATACTTTTAAATTACCAACTCACCATCATTTTTTAAATTGTATTTATAGAAGACATTTCTCCACCTGTATCTGACGATGGATGTGGTGGATCTGTAACAGGTGTTGGTGGCATTATTACATCACCTGGTTACCCTTTCAATTTTTCAGCTAATCTCGATTGTACTTGGCTCATTCGCGTACCGTATACCGAACACATATACATACGAATATTACGATTACAATTACATGGCAGTATTGGTAATTTAAACTAAAGATAATTTTTTTTAAATATATGGATATAATTTATTAGTGTATTTTTTTAAAA
Source organism: Geophilus carpophagus (assembly GCA_034687075.1). NCBI lineage: Eukaryota > Metazoa > Arthropoda > Chilopoda > Geophilomorpha > Geophilidae > Geophilus > Geophilus carpophagus. The sequence continues at coordinate 4,018 of JAQFZN010000197.1, forward strand.
ATATTTTCAGCAACTTGTCAAAAAGCAGCTTTAGCAATATACGATGGATATGTCAGTTTTGCCCAAAACCCTCCACCACTTAAATCGTACTGCGGGGATATAAAGTATTACAAAAACGTCGACGATAGAAATGCCTTATCACATCGAAATCGCTTACTCATCAGGTAACGTTAAGTAACTTGTAACAAAATAAATTTGAAAAAAAGATAGAAAGGAAATCAATTTTATAAATAGATTTACAACGAGTGAAGCATCCAAAGACGGTTACGATGAAGTTATTGGATTTAAGATTGTCTGGACGGCTGTGTCGTTTCAAAATAAAAGTCCGTTAAAAACTGGAATTATTAAATTTAAGTACATTGCAGAACAATATTAATACAATATATATTTTTTTAGAATCATGTACTCAATTTGCGTGTAAAAACAGCCATTATTGTGTTGAAAAAGAAGGCGCACAACTTGCATTAGCTTGTAAGCCTAACAAAATATTTTGTATTGATAAATCATTGCAGTGTGACCGCTTGCCTAACTGTAGTGAAGGTGACACAAGTGATGAAGATGGTTGTAAGTATAAGATTAGTAAATAATTTCAAATTTTGACTGAATATTTAATAACTTTTAGGTAATTTTTCGTACCTGTTAGTATCAAGTGTAGCTGGATTCCTTTTGTTGATCGCCCTTTCTATGATTATTTGCATATGGCGTTATTTAACTGTTAAAGAACCAATAGGGAATTTATCAATGCGTTTAAACCAACTTGAACACAGCCCTTCATGTTCCAACCGCCAACTGGCAACGTCCTACTCACAGCCATGCGATTTGGTATCTCAGCCACCAACTGTCAATGGAACCTCAAATCGCTTAGGAGGACCCTACGAAGTAATTTTTACAAGTGGTACACCAGGTTGTCCGCGTCACAGTACATCGAATCCGACTCAAGTTTAAAAAAAATACGCACACAATTTTAAACAAACTTATTTATTTATTTTTTTTTATTTAATTTTTTCGAAAAAAATGTTTTTATAAAATACAGTGGAATGTGTCACTTTAAGTATTAAACTTTTCGAGATTGATTAGATCAATTTGATCACAATTTGAACATTTGATAAGATTGCTTTTGTGTTTTTAATATAAACAGAATTATTATATTAAATTTAAAAAAAAAATAAAATAATTAAGTTGATTTGTTAATGATCAAAATTGATCTATCATCTCCTAAAAGGCCTAGAATTAGGGAATAGAAAATGTAAAAAAAAATTATATTTAAAAAAAAAAACTGCCCAAAAAGCCACGACAATCCCCAAAAATAGTATTATAACAGATAATAAAGATTTATGGTCATTTTGATCACATTTCGAGATTCTCAATGGGAGATTCTTAATTAATCTGGACGGAAAATTCTAATTAATCTGGGCGGATAATTATTTTTAAAAAAATACACTGTATATATCATATTACAAAAATCATCGAAGATAACGTAATAAGAGTAGTAACAATAATGTGATGACAAAACTGGCGCATGAATAATTTGCAGCAGCAATACGACATCCGAACATGTCAAACCAACTCGCACGATCTTTAATTAGATTATCATATTCCGCTTCCATCAACTGGCCATCAAAGTAAGTAATTGGATTATCAAATGGGTATTCATATCCCTGCTCACACTCGCATTTGTAACCTCCAGAATCAAACCCACGACCCAGTATTGGAACACACTAAATTGAAAATATATTTTAATAAAATAAATAAAATACTAAAAAAATAAAAATAAATTCAAAACTTACTATGGATGATCGTTGATCACATTTATGAGTACCCTTAAATGCATTTTGAACCCAAGAATCATCAGAACATTGATCAATGTCCAGTTTATCAATTGGAGAACTCACTGTCACAGCTCCACTAAAAATAGAAAAATATCAATATATAAATAATTACGCATAATTATATATTTATCATTTACTTACTAAAATTCTAATTTATCTCTTATGTCATCCCATCCAAAAAATGGAGCTGAATATGTCACAATCCATTTATTATGAAAACCGCAATCGTAATAAGGTGAAGACCAATAACCATGTTCCAAATTAGGCCCGCGGAAAAAAATTGGGTAGTGATCATACTTTGACGAATATTCACCATCTTGATTAGCCCTAATGTTGATTTTAAGTACGTACTTTTCCAAATCATCAGTACTAGTTGCGAATCTACTCTTTAAATGCGTGTACCATTTCTTCTTTAAATATGACTCAGTTGCGATTCTTCTAGTTAAATCTTCAGCTCGAAACTTGCGTGTGTTTTCTTCGGTTTTATATGCATAAGGTGCAAATAAAGTTTTATTTGGAAATTTTCCAGTGTCCCAAAATATACCAGATCCCCAAATTTTTACATTGCCCATCACCGCGGCTAGAGCTTCACCGAACATTTGATCTTCAGTTAAAGGTTTATCTGCTAAACGAAGTTCAGCAAATTGTTCGCTTGGATCAACCACTTGTAAGAAACCGCTGATGAAATTTGCGAGACGTAGCGCCATTCGAGCTTCGTTTTCGAATTGTTTTTCAACACCAAACCCAATATCGCCATCAAGAATTAGCTCGTTGGGTGAAAATAATCTCCTAAAATAAATTAAAATTCAACAAAAATTCATAATATACATGTATGAGATTATTTTACTTGTCATGGCAAGTCTCAGCTGTCACTCCCTTTCTGATAAATTGTAAAAACTGTTCGATATTTTTCGGATTTCTATTTTTCTCGTCCAAACTATTTTGTTTAGTTTTACTGTATTTCTTAATGTACATTCTTCTAGTTTCTTCATCTAACTTCTCCTTATCTTGAGGCATCATCATCATATCTATTACAATAAACAACATTTAATATTATTATATACAATAATTATAAATAAATAATAATAAATAAATAATCCTTACATCCAATACGATCACATTCGAATAAATTTTCGTACTCAGTTGAAGTGCCTCTTTCAATAATCTCACCCAAATATGGTCGACGAACATTCGCTGGAAGTCGATATCCAGGTCGACAACGACACTGGTAACCACCTCGGCGAAGTCCATAGCCATGCAACGGCTCACACTAACAAACAAATTATTAAAAAATTATTCATTAATTAAAAAAAAATTACAACTAAAAACTAAAAATCATACTTCAGTAGTTGAATGTTTACAACGATCTGTATTAGCAAATTTGTTTGGTCCTGGATTGCCTTCACCAAGAGGACATTGATTTATATCGATACGATCGAAATCAATTTCCATAACAGAAGTAGCTACATACCTAAAAATACAAAATAAACGAATAAATAAATGAAAATATTAAAAAACATAATTCGAATACTCACGTGGGATACTCAATGTGACGAAACTGTGTGTGTCTCGGATATATGTCAGGAATAGGAACAGTAGCAGCAATCATCCATTTGTTAGATCGTTCGCAATCGAAATATGGTTTGGTCCATTTCACTGGACCCGGCACCTCTTCACTTCCAGGAGGCCCATGCCAATCGAATGTCTCATTCGTATTATTCGCATGAGTTATTCTAACGGTATATGTAATCTTCGAATCCTGCCTGCGAGAAGTATCGGGCAACCATGCTGTGTACCATTCATTAATTCGGTAATGACTCGTAGTATAATTCAAACTAAGACTACTTCGAAATGCTCCCAAATCATTCACTTCAAATGTATTCAAAGTGGAAATGCGTTGTAAATGAATCGGATCATTAAAATCATCAGATCTGAAAAATATAAAAAAATTAATTAATAAATTAAATCAATTATTATTATTTTTTCAAAATAACTTTATACCTGTAAGCTCTGGGAGCAAATAATGGTAATGTTTTGTTGAAGAAACCTTTGTACGACGGTGTGTAAGACATGTTCGGTGAAAAATAGATAGCACTGGCATTGATTCTCGGATTGGCAGCAACATCTGATATAGTTGATAGATAATAATACATGAAACCTGGTTCTTTTTCATCGGGTGCTCGTTGCAATATAAAACTATAAAAGAAGGCGCGGCTCAATGCCATGTTATGTACATGAAGTAATGCTGTTCGATTTGGAAACACTGGGTTTATATTGATGTCCTTGATGTCCGGCAAGTGAGATACAAAGTCTTTATCGATGTGTAATTCAGCCACATGTTTAATATTGCAATTGTCCGGTGTTACTTTGTTCATTTTCTGAATGAGTTCATCAAATGCATCACGAGTTTGCCATTGAAATTGACCGAAACAACTCAAAACAATGAATGGTGTCAGAAAGATAAGTAAAATCCAAGATAAGATCATGTTTGACTTATCAAAAAAACAAAAAAAAAAAAAAAAACAAGATATCACTTTGGTCACCTGTCGCAAACCACGCCCGAATTAGTTCGTTATTTTCTTCGCACTTGTTGTAGCACACTTAGTCACCATCATTGCTGCGAGCTATTTTTTCTATTTGTCAATAGAGGGTTTAGGCGCTCTAGTCGTTCCATGTTATAGCATGCCTTGAATAATAAATGGTCATGGTTGTTTCTTTGTGAAATCTCGCATTGAATTCTATTTTTGAAAGAATTCTATTTATTTTAAATTTACACTTGCTTAATAATGAAATAAGAATTTTATTTTTCAAATAATTGTAATAAAAAAGTAAAATAAAAACAAAAATATTATGACCATTTAGGCGATGAGATTGTAAAGAGAGAGTTTGCCCTCTGGTTTAGTAGTTGTGAACCCCGTAGTAGTGTCAATCACGTTGTCTTTGCCGCCATTATCCGTCGGATAAGGTCGAAACATTGAATCTTACACCGAATAGACGTGCAGATCGTGTGCCGAGGTAAGCTAATATTTTTCGAACATAGAAGAAATGTAGAGTAAAGTGCTTTTCCTATTTTAACGCGGCCGTTTACGTTGTAAGTGATAAAGACCGATGGATGCTGAAGTGGTGGGGTCGTGCACGCCAACGCCATGCGAGAAGCAAACGAGACAATGGCGTACGCGTGCACAACGTTTTCTTAATTCAATCGTATCTTTATTAAAAGAAACATTAGCAATGCAAGCAAAAAGTTTGGTCGTAGCGTTGTTGAGCAAAGGAAATCAATATGGCTTTGGCCTTTGGCAGCATTTTCAAACAACGGCGCCAAACGGTTGCATGGCCCGCCTTGCTGCGTCATTGTAAGCCAGATTTCAATGAGACATTCGCATGACGATCTGTTGCATTTGCTCATGAAAATGATGCGAAGAAAGTGCTATGCGATTGAAGCATTGATCAGATTAGTCTTTGTGTAACTAATCGCGTGTACATCGTGTCGTGGCTTTGTTTTGTTGATTTCCATGTGTTCGGCGCGCGCTTGCTTTCATTGTGTGTGTTGAGTTGCGCCGTTCTTTTTCAGTGCGGCGATCCGAGTTTGAAATCTGTTGAAAAAAAAGGTGTTCTCTGGCTGCGATTAGAACAACGTAGTGCGAATAGGAAAAAAGGGAAAAAACTGAGGAATAATGGGCAAAAACGATGTGGAAACAGATTATTCTGAAGTGGGAAGGTAGTTGGGCATTCTAAATTAGGCTTATTCGAGGCTTAACGCGTGGTTTGTTTTTGTGTTGGCAGCATGGCGGAAGGCAACGGCGAAGTGGTGAACGATAGCGATATGGTAGAAGTGAAAGAAGAACCAATGGATCAAAGCGTTGAACATTCCGAAGATTACGCGAAATTGATCGACTATGGATTGAATGAAAAAGTTGCAAGCAAATTAGATGAAATATATAAGACTGGTAAGGACGACGCCATTGTTGCTCCGAAACTTTTTTAGGTTTAAATTTTTTTTTTTCTATTCATCTTATTTCTATCATTTTATTTTCAGGAAAATTAGCACATGCTGATTTAGATGAAAGAGCATTGGACGCGTTAAAGGAGTTTCCCGTTGATGGCGCTTTGGCTGTACTCAAACAGTTTTTAGAGAGTAACTTGGAACACGTGTCTAATAAGAGTGCCTATTTGTGTGGAGTTATGAAGACATATAGGCAAAAGAGTAAACTTCAAGGAAACTCGTCAAATGCTTCAGTTAAAGGTCCAGACGAGGATAAAATAAAGGTAATTTAATTTATTTATTTATTTATTTTTTTAAATTTAATTTTTTTTTTGAAAGGCCATTTTGGAAAGGACTGGATACACATTAGATGTTACAACAGGGCAGAGGAAATATGGCGGACCTCCACCTGCTTGGGAAGGTACACAACCTGGCAATGGTTGTGAGGTATGAAATTCAGATCATGAAGAGCTCGTGTGGCTCGTTTTTTTTTTAAAAAAAAAAAAGGATTGGTTGGTAAAGGTTTTAGGTTTCGAACAAAAAACGCAAATTTTCAGGTATTTGTTGGCAAAATTCCCAAAGATATGTTCGAAGATGAGCTGATTCCGTTGTTTGAGAAGTGTGGAAAAATCTGGGATTTGCGGCTTATGATGGATCCTATGACCGGGCAGAATAGAGGTTACGCCTTCATTACTTTCTGCGACAGGGAGGGCGCTCAGGAAGCAGTGAAGCAGGTAACTAACGAGTTGAAGTCATTTTATTTATTATTTATCTTTTAAAAAAAGAACATAAATATTATAAATTAGTCGTATCAATGCTGAAGCTGAAAGCATTCAGAGCAGGAGTTTGAATCGCTTTTTAAGATCGTGTTGATGAATTAGTGCATATTATACATATATATATAAATATGTATAAATTTATATATTTATATATATATTTTTGCAATTTTGTTGATTTTTTTTATTTTCTATTTTGAAATATTTTGTTTTGCCTTGGTCTCCTCTTTTGCTCAAAAACGAAAACCGGTGCAGCCTAAGCAGTAACAGCGAGCGTGCCATATTCAAATTCAAACGAGGCTCTTGATGCAAAAGCTTTTTAACCCTCGATTTATTTGAGGGTATAAAATTAATAATAGAGCCTACTTTAAATTAATTAATTTTTAATTATATATATTATAATAATAATATAAATTTAATTTAAGTTACAATTAATTTGTTATTATAATAGTAATAATAAATAAGCTGAAAAAAGGCGGTAAAAAGAACTACATCATTGCGGCCGTCTTTTTTTAATTAATTTTTTTATTTATATATATTTTTAATGGTGATGCAAAAAAAAACTTCTTTTTGCACACGTGAGCGTTAATGTTTTGGCACTTGAATATGTGAAACAAGTTTTTGGCAGCACATTCTTGGTCTTTTGTCTTTCAGCTGGATAACTGTGAAATCAAAAAGGGCAAGACACTCAAAGTCAATATATCTGTTCCAAACCTTCGGCTTTTTGTGGGTAACATCCCTAAGAGCAAGAGCAAAGAGGAGATCTTTGAAGAATTTAGTAAATTAGCAGGTATGGTATCTAGATGTTAACGACAAGCAGTGAATGGGATTTTGACCAGCCCCGCAACTTGGTCAAAATTTCAGCTTGTGTTTGGCAAGCTCGCAGCTCTGGTGTCTGTGTGTTGAAAATCGCAACCCTCACACAACTTTCTCCCTACTTACTACTAACTAACCAACCAACCTCGTTTGCTTCTATTTACTCTCATTACATCACTTATTTTTAATCCCTTCTTTTTTCATTCTTTTCTTTCACTTTCCCCGCCAACCCCCTTTGGCCTGGTTCCCCCAATTGTATCCCTTGTGCCATTTTTTCCTCTTCTTCCTTGGTCCAGCCCAGCCCAGCGCAGGTGCCATTGCTGGGAGCTGCTGTGCTACCTGTTGCGCAAGAGATAGGTGATTAATTGGCGTGTACTGTACGTATTTGTCTTGCAGCTGAATGAGCACGAAATTAGAAAGGGCAAAAAAATTGGCGTGACCATTTCTGTAAACAATCACCGGTTATTTGTCGGAAATATTCCAAAGAACAGAGGCAAAGACGAATTGTTCGAAGAATTTTCCAAACATGCACGTAAGTTGAGATTCTGATTGGCAGCCTGCCTTTCTTCTTTGTGTAAAAGCAAAAGAAAGAGTCCTAGAAGATAAAAAAATTCTTTTTATTTATTTGAAATTTTATTTGGCTTGGGAAGCATGTACATATACTTCGAGCGTTGCCCAATTCCCTCCCATCCCTCCCTCACCCCCTGATTAAAAATGATTCAAAATTTTAATTATTTTTTTAGTATATAAAAATTAAATTTGATGCTGCTACAGCTGCCTTAACACTATACTAATCTAATTTAAATTAAAAAAGAAAAGAAAAAAAAACATGGGGGTTGGTTTTATATATTTTTCTTTTTTGTTTGAATATATTTTCTATATTTAAATATTTAAAAATAATAAAATTGGGGCTGCGGGTTGAGTTGTAGCCAAAAATGTAATGTTTTGATTTGTCTCGTTAGCCGGATTGACGGAGGTGATCATCTATAGTTCACCAGACGACAAAAAGAAAAACCGGGGCTTCTGTTTTCTTGAATACGAATCGCACAAAGCTGCCTCGTTAGCAAAAAGGCGGCTGGGCACGGGAAGAGTGAAAGTATGGGGCTGCGACATAATCGTAGACTGGGCCGATCCACAAGAGGAACCTGACGAAGAGACTATGGCTAAGGTGGGAGTAAGAAATCTTATTGTATTTATTATTAATTAAATAGTTAATGGTTAATCTAAGCAATCATGTGGTAAACACAGTCCAGCTCCAACCTAGCTCTCCAAGTGACTAATTTGGCGTTTTAACTGTGAATATTAATACGGCTGATCATCGCAATATCGCTAATTTCGATCAAATAAGTGGTGTATATTTCGATCTGCCTACATATACCCAAGATGATTAATTTATGTGACGTAAGCATATATAATAAGCATACATTAAATTTGAAGTAAATGTGCGAAATGCTATATTGGTTTGATGTTCATTGACTGATTGCCAATGAAAATGAAACTAGTATAGACGACTTAAAAATCATAAGTTAATTATTTTCGGGTAGGCGTTTTTTGGTTGTTTAGATTGGTTGGCAACTATGGATTTTTGCTACTATTAAGTCGACTTAATGTGATTAATGAATTATTATTGTTTATTTCATTACAACAGGTGAAAGTTTTATATGTTCGCAATTTAACTTCGGAAGTAACTGAGGAGAAGTTAAAAGAGTCGTTCGAGTCTTTTGGTAAAGTGGAAAGGGTGAAAAAGATCAAAGACTATGCCTTCGTGCATTTCGAAGAGCGTGACCATGCTTTGAAGGCGATGAATGATCTGAACGGGAGGGATTTTTGCGGTGCTAATGTTGAGGTGTCGTTGGCAAAGCCGCCTTCGGATAAGAAGAAGAAAGAAGAGCAACTAAGAGCGAGAGAGCGAAGGATGCTGGCCATCATGCAACAGAGGCAAGGGTTGGTTCCCAATCTGATTGGAGGCGCTCTGTCATTACGTTTGTTTGATCTCCTTTCCCTCTCGTTTTTTTTATTTACAGTATGATACCTCCTCGTGGACGTGGCATGCGAGGCCCACCTGGTCGCGACTACGGTAAAGCACAGCATGATTTTTATTTTTGATATTAAAATAAATGAATTTATGATTTACTTATTAATTATTATTATTGTTGTATTTGGGGGTATGTAAATGCATGCGCTAAAACTTTGTTGGAGCATTATTATAGGAAGGTCAAAAGTTGTTTAACTTTTTAATTTTATTATTTGATTTTCTTTATTTTTCTATTATTGTTACTACTACTATTAGAATTAATTTTAATTTAGTCCAATTTATTACTTACTTATTCTTCATATTCCCGGCATGTTTTGAAAAATTGTCCCTTTTCAACTAACTGATGGCTAAATTTTTTGCCATAGATTATGACTACGACTACTACGGCTATGGCGACTATCGCGGTGGCTATGCAGACCCTTACTATGACGATTACTATCGCTATGATGACTATTATGACTACAGCTACGGACCAGGACCCCGAGGTCGAGGCCGAGGTGGCCCCGATAGGGTGGGTGTCGCGATGCATTGAAAATAGGGGCTGCATGCGCTTCCTTAGCTCTTCATATCCGAGCCTCGGATCGCTGAGTTAGCCAATGAATTATATTAAATGAATGCAAGCCGGGAATCTGTGTTTAGTTCCCCAATTGGCACGTGGTTTAATTCCATGCTCCACAATGTGATCGCTTTTTTTCTTTTTTGATTTTGCACAAAGGCTCGGATATGATGCAAATGAGGGCGGGTGTGGGTTAACCACAGACCAGCTCCAAGATGGTTGTCAGTGACTGTTTTGGCGTTTATACTGTGGAGAGAAACGACAGATCGCTATATTGCTGCTTTGTTGCTATTAAGTGGTGATACGAAATCTGCCTACAAATAATTTTTAATTGCGAGCTAATTAAAATAATCATTTGAAATTGAAATATTATATATTTATTTTATGTTATATTAGGTTAAGTTGAAAATGTTGGTAGTCTAATGTTAGTTTGTTTGTTTATAGGCACGTGGGCGTGGTGGTCCGGTTCCACGTGGTCGCGCCGGTGGTCCCCCAGCCCGTGGCCGGGGAGCTATGGGAGCCCGCGCACGAGGGGGGCGTGGAGGCCGTGGGGGTTCAGCCGGCCGTGGTCGGGGAAACTTAGCCGGTAAGCGCAAGTTTGATGGTGGACACCAGAACCAGGGGGACAGTAAGCGGCGCTACCAGAATAACTCTGGGCAGAACTGGGGCAATCAGCCCATCCCCCAGCAGCCCCTGGATAGCTCGAACAACTACAGCAACAACTATGGTGGGAGTTCAGGTGGAGATGCCCAGTGGTACCAGGATTCCTACGGCCAGCAATGGGGTTAAGGAAAAAAAATTGTTTAGCCATCATGGATTTTTTATTTTCTTTTTTAAAATTTTCGATAAAATAATAAAACAAAAAAATCTAATTATAAGAACTGAAAAAAAAAGCAAAAAAACCCCTGGCCAGATAAACTTTTTCATATAAAAAAATTTTTGGGGGAAACGAACCGTTTTTATTACGAAAAAAAAATATATATATGAGAATGTGTTTACGTCCTCCCCCGCTCCAAGTGTGGACAATCGAGTTTGGACGAAACGAGCGTCGCTGCTCCATAAAAGATTGTTTTCATATTTGTGTTAGAAATTTTTCTTTTTTTAAAAAAAATTCTTAATTAATAGTAGTTTGGAATACAAAAATTATTAAGCTCAAAATTGAATTAAGTCCATGTACCACTGTTTTAACTTGTAGATTTTTTTTCTTTCCCCGTAAATTTTATTTTTACTCAATCGACTGTTGCTCCCCCCGAGTTCTGAGTGAATGACATCAAAGGGGATTTAATGTTAAATGAAAATCGAAACGGCAAAAACATTTGTTTGATTGGGTTGTGTTTGGCATGCCAAAAATAAAATTTTGCAAAATTTTTGTTTAAAAGAAAGAAAATGGAAAGTTATTTTTAAAAAAAAAATATATTTATAATTGCTATTTGGATAAACTTTTGCATTTGAATTTTAAAAAAGTAACAAAATATATATATAAATATATATATACAAAATTCTGGAATGTGTTGTCGGGGTGGCCATTTTGGATGAAGTTGTTGTTTATTTTTACTAATTTTATTCTTGTTATTTTGGTTTTTTAAATTTTTTAGCCGCTTTATTACCCCTTTTCCCTTCCATATTAATTTTTTTCTTTTAAAACAAAAAATGAGAGGAAAAATTAATTGTTAGATTTAAGTTGGGGAAAATTAATTTTGTGCCCTTTAGTGTAAATTATTATCTTCGTCCACGTTAAAATTTTTTGTGTGGTGTGTTTCCTTTTTTTTAATTTAAATTATTTTTTTATTTTTTTTAAATTGTCCCAATTTTTTTTAGTCTTCGCTTGGCCAGCAGCACAATTTGATCACAAGTGTTTGGCTTGAATATTCTTAATATATCAGCCGACTAAACTTGTAGTCTTTGTTATTTGGTGTATTCTTTGGTAATGTCTTCAATAAAGTAAACAAAGTTTTTAGCCAAATTCGCTGAGCTTTTTCTGAATTTATCAAAAAAAAAAAAATCAAATCAAATCAATCGTGTGTTCAAAAGTTTTCAATTAGGCAGTGGGCTGTGCCAGGCAAGCTTGCACCTTAGCACGTTCCAAGATGTAGGGTTTCCTCCAGTCGATGAGTTGTTTTGGAAGTATAAAAAAAAATTATTATTTTTTGTGTGTTTGTTCCGTGGGTGTTGAATTATTATTAATAATGGGATGAATTTTTTTTTTTGCTGACTTTTGGGTGTTTCACGCAGTGCTCATCTCAATGTGTTCACCGAGTGATCAAGCAGTGGAAGCATGACGATGCGAAGAGTTGGCAAAGTGTATCTTGCAACGGTACTGCTTCACATAAACCATGGTATACATGCTCGGTGCATTTTCTTTCCCATTTCTTATTGACGAGCCTGTCATGTACAGACATTTTCATCTTCATCATCTGTCAGCTGACAAAAGAAAAATCCTTCCTCCCCATAAAAAAAGTATTTTTTTTTCTTTTTCTTTTTTTTTCTTCGAAAATGTAAAATTGTACGACAAAAAAATATTGTGAAATAAAAAATGTGCTCTTGAGCATATTAAAATAATTTAATATGAAATTAAGGAAAATTGGTTCTTTTTATTTATTTATTATATTATTCATTTAGGTATTCGGTTTATATTGATTTTTTTTGATTGATTAATTGATTATTATTATTATTATTAGGATATTATATATATAAAAAATTCAGGTGCAAGTTTGCCTGATTTATAATTGTGCTTCAAGTGGAAGGATTCCATTTATTACGGTAGTAAAAAAACAAAAACAAAAAAAAGTTTTCAAAAAAAAAAGAAAAATTGTTATTTATTTGTTTTGAAATTTTTATTATTTTATTTATTTATTTATTTACTTATTTATTTGTTTGCCAAATGTTACACCAAAAGTACGAAACTGCAAAGTTGATGTGTCTCTACTTGGCATTTTCGTGGAGGACCCAATAACCCTTCCCCATCCCCCTACCCCCCACAATCCTTTACCACCACAATCACCAAATCAAAACCATAAAAACCAAAATACTTATCCCAAACTTTTTTTTCTGCCTTGAAGCTTTTGTACATCATTTTTACGTTAACACTAATTTATCTTTGTTTTTTTTACCCATCCTGTGCAAAAGCCAACTCAAAAGATGGTAGGAAAACGTGTCATTTGAATCACACGAATGTGTCGAGGCCGTTTTGGCTCACAATTGGAAATGTGTTGGCGGAACCAGTCTTCCAACATATAGGTTATATGTCGCCACACGAATCGAGCACCAAGAGTCCTGCTCTGATGGAAGGGAGCAGCACCTGTTGAGAAAGAAAGTGGAAGCATCAACAGGTCAGTGAATCAATGAATGAACTTGCAAAACATCAACTTATCATGGCTGCATTGCAGGCGAAGCAACCCATAGGATGGTGGGGTCGACACATTTTCCTAACATTTCTTGGCCTAAATTAGGCCTATTAAAGAATACTATTACTATACTACTCCGTTAGGAGATTTTGTTGTTTGTTGGACGATTGATTGTTTTCTTCATTCGGTGGCGTTTGTCTTTACTTTTTCAAATGTATTTGACAACGAAAATTTGAAAATTTTAATATCAAATACACGTCATTATTATATTATTGTAAAAAAAAAATATATATTAATAAAGAGTTTGTGGTTTTCCTAGTTTTTTCGTCTGTTTTGTATCTTTAGGTGAATATAAATTATTTATCCAGTTGAAAGATTGGTGTCCTCCTTTCCTATTGATGATGACCTAAATTAAAGTCAACCGGAAGGACGGTTGATCTTTGAAGGTCTAGTGATGAAAAATGAAAAATTCATACATTTTAATTTTTTTTAGTTTTAAGGGAAAAAAATAGTCTTAAAAAGAAATTAATACAACTTTATTCTCGCTATTTGTAGGTTTAATATATCATTCTTGGTTGTTGACCTACGTTACGTCTAATAAAAAGAGTTGTCCGTACTATGGGTCAGTGACATGTTGAATGATTTGAGGTGAGGTGCTTGAGGCACCATAAGCGACGATGGACGTTCGCTACTTCCCGCTCTTTGAGCGCTAGGCGAAGAGATAGCGGGACCACGCCCTGTGCATTGACGCGAGAAAGTGAATGGTCAATACTTAGCCGGTACACTCGATTAATGTCCGTGAACCGAGAAGTCAAATTCGAGTAAAAAAATGGACACGGGTCGACCAGTCAGTATATATATGAGCCGTTTCCTCCTCCAAGTCAGCAACAGTTGCTACTTGAGAAGCTGAAGTAAGATGGTGAGTACATGCTCTTATCTTTGATAGTTTGGTAGCAGTTTTGATTTATTTGTTTTTTTTTTTTTAATTTTTATTATAGCAATTGGTTATTTTTGTTGTACTGTCTTTCGGTGCTGTGCTTGTTAGTAGCGATGGTTATGGTTATAAAGAGATGCATTATGAGCCCAGTTATGGATATGAATACAAGAAACCAAGCTATGATTATGGATACAAAGAAATGAGTTATGATTACAAAAAACCCAGTTATGGCTATGAAGAAGAGTACAAAAAACCAAGTTATGAATACAAAAAACCCAGTTATGGCTATGAAGAAGAGTACAAAAAACCAAGTTATGAATACAAAAAACCAAGTTATGGCTATGAGGAATACAAAAAACCTAGTTATGGCTATGAGGAATACAAAAAACCAAGTTATGGCTACGAAGAAGAGTATAAAAAACCAAGTTATGAATACAAAAAACCAAGTTATGGCTATGAAGAAGAGTATAAAAAACCAAGTTATGATTACAAAAAACCAAGTTACGGCTATGAAGAAGAATACAAAAAGCCTAGTTATGGATATGAATATAAGAAACCAAGTTATGGACATTATGAAACTGAGTACAAGAAACCATCTTACGGTCACTATGAACCTGAGTACAAAAAGCCTAGTTACGGTTATGAGTACAAGAAACCAAGTTACGGATATGAATCTAAGCCTATGTATGAGAAACCTAGTTATGGATATGAATCTAAGCCAATGTATGAGAAACCAATGTACGAGAAACCAATGTACGAGAAACCAATGTACGAGAAACCAATGTACGAGAAACCAATGTACGAGAAACCAATGTATGAGAAACCAAGTTATGGATATGACTCTAAGCCAATGTATGAGAAGCCAAGTTATGGATATGAATCTAAACCTATGTACGAGAAACCTAGTTATGGTTATAAAGTAGTTAGTTATAAGAAACCTAGCTATGGATATGAATATAAGAAACCAAGTTATGGTTATTATTAAATGTTAAATGTGAATAATTTTTGATATGTGTAAATAACTGTAAAAGTCATTTGTAAATAAATACAAAAGGAAATTCATTCTATTTACTTTAATTTGAATAATTAAAATTAATTAGTTAAACAGATAATTCTTTTGTAAAATGTTTCACGAAATAAATAAAATAATTTGATATGTACATAAGTGTGAATTGAATTAGTTTTATAGCATTTTGCTCGAAATCGCATTTTTCGTTCCATTAAACCTAACCTTAGTAGCAGCAGCGATGCATGCGTAAGCAACATATTTCCCTTGTCGCCATTTTCATCTTATATTTAAATTCAAAATTTAAATTATCGCTTTATTTTAGTAAGAATATTTAGTGCCTCTATTTTAACTAACTTAAAATTAGCCTTTTTCTTCGACAAGAACCATAATGCATTATTGAAATAATGATATTTAAAAAGTGAGTTAATGTACGGAGCCTTGTAATGAACATCACGTGTTCGAATGAACATGTTCTCTCGAATTTTAACGAAAAATTATGTCGTTTTTATTCTTATTAAAAATAAAAAATATCAATAAATTTTGTTTAAATAAAGATTAATACAAGTTAGATATTATCAACATTTACACACTCAGACAGGACTAAGCTTAGACTTTTAATGGCCCTGTGCAAAATTATTTTTCAGCTAAACTGTATAAATATATGGAAATTTTACATTTCAACAGATCTGCAGAATTATTTATACACGATGGCGTAAGCGGTTAAATTTGCAAGCAATATTAAATGAATAAGAAAAGCTAATATTTGTATTGAAATCATTCCCACGAGTTGCTGAATAAAAAGTGAATCCTTTATACGTCTCCGTAGATCTTGTGTAATTTACAAATCTATCGATAGAGGGAACTATACTTTATATTTTGTTGCAAATAGAACGTAAGAATGCAATTGTTGGCATATTCTTGATTTCAATTGGATTTTATTAAATTTCATTGTATTTAATTGGATGTTAATAGATTCACTTGGACTTATAAAGATTTCACAGATTCAATATGATTTGAAAAATCAGAAATATCAGATTGCACGTGAATTCAACCAATGGTTGCCCCCTTCACAAGCACATGCAGCCATGCATGCAGCTGTTATTCGAATCGAACACCTGGCGGTCAAATTGAAAACAATGGAGCTCGAACAAAAACAAGGTTATCGTTAAGCGCCTGCATTGGGTTTCCTTGGGGATTCTATATCCTAAAACAAGAACGTCAGGAGATTAAGCACAAATGTCATCGTCAAATAGTTCTACTTTGAAGCCACCGATTACGCTCAGAGCAAACGAGCGAAAAGAAAACGAGGTGGCAACAGGCGAGGAAGCACGCAACCGATTAAGTTCCCTGCCTCCAGAAGAAAATTCTGATCAAGAGAAACAGTCGTCGGCTTCTAGTCAAGACGATGCGAGTTCTATTGGACGACGAATTAGCCGACGAAAAAAGCCTCGCGTATGATGTTCGAACTGAAGTTCTTATTTTATTCAAATATATGTAAATTGGATTGCAGGTAGAATACAAAGAAATGGACGATAAACTTGCTAACTTGTCAGAAGACGATTATTTCTCCGAGGACGAAACGAACTCAGTTCCCCCTAAATTGCCAGAGAAAACTATTCCAAAATTGCCTGAAATGAATCCAGAGGAAGATCAAGACAGCGAACATGATGATCCTACTGGATTAGAAGGAGCTGCATTCCAGGTTTTAATTTGAATTAAAATTAAAATTAAATGAATTTTTTTCAAGTTTAATGGAAATTTATTTGCAGAGTCGGGTGCCTTTTGATAAAATGACGGCGCAGGAAGCGGCATGTTTTCCTGATATTACTCAAGGGCCGCCTCAGACTCAGAAGGTTTTCTTACACATTCGAAATAGATTGGTAAGAAAATTCGAAAAATTGTGTTCTAAAAGTAGAATTGATGTATATTATCATTGTTATAGCTTCAATTGTGGCTTGAAAATCCAAAGCAACAATTAATTTTTGAAAATGCTCTCCCAGAAATTGAACCGCCATACAATAGTATGCTTGAAATAAAATTTTTAATGTTTTAATATTTGATTTAAAATTTCTTATGTTATAGGTGATGGACCTTTGGTGATGAGAGTTTTCTTTTTCCTCGAGCGTCAAGGATTTATCAATTTCGGCGTTTTTAAACGTTTGAAACCTATACCAAGTAAATTATATAACATTTTAAATTATTTGTTTATAAATCATTCAATTATTTTGTGTTTTTAGCTAAAAAACATGGCCGAATCATTGTTATTGGAGCTGGAATTTCTGGCTTGGTTGCGGCGCAGCAGTTGCAGCAGTTTGGAATGGAAGTTGTTGTTTTAGAAGCACGAGTATGTTTGAAATACTACTTTTATTTATTAAATTTATATGCAAAAAGTAGAGATCACCATTAGAAACGTGTATCAAAAAGATTCGTGTACCCGAAATAAGTGTTATTAATATGTCCGTGTTTTGATCCATATACTGAAAAATATACAGATACCAGTGTACTCAAAATGAAATTATGATTCTTTTTTATTCCACAGGATAGAGTGGGCGGACGTATTGCTACTTTTCGGAAGGGAAATTACGTTGCAGATCTTGGGGCAATGGTAGTTACTGGCCTAGGTATATTACTAGAATGAAACGCCTGATTTTATTCAAACTGAAACATAAATTTTTGTAGGAGGTAATCCTGTAACTGTTTTGAGCAAGCAAATTAACATGGAACTACATAAAATACGACAGAAATGTCCTTTATACGAATCGAACGGTAACACGGTAAATGTCTCGTATGTATGTTCGCTTTTACTAATACTAATAGATTAGGTAATTAATTAGTCGGGAATTATCGAATAATAAGATGAATTTTCAGGTACCAAAAGATAAGGATGAAATGGTCGAACGAGAGTTCAATCGCCTTCTTGAAGCAACATCTTATTTATCGCATCATTTAGATTTTAATTTTGTTAACAACAAACACGTATCTTTGGGACAAGCTTTGGAATGGGTTATTAAGTGAGTTGAATTTGGGAAATTTAAAATGAAATGACTTATTTTGGATTGTAGATTGCAGGAGAAACACGTTAAGGAAAAGCAAATTCAACATTGGAAAGCCATTTTAGAATTGCAAGAAAAATTGAAAGCTAATCAAAATAAAGTTAGCTTTTTCATTTTTTCCTCTTAATTGTTTATGATAAAAAAATAATTTTTAAAGATGCTTATTGTGAGAGAACGGTTGGAAGAATTGCACAAGCAACATGCTGAATTAAATGATGCAAAGCAGCCTCGAGATATAACTATGGAATTCCTTCTACGCAGCAAATATCGTGACCTAACTGCAGCTTGTAAAGTAGGTTTTAGCATTCTATTTAGATTTTAATTGACGTTGATACAACTTAGCCATAATAATTGTTAATTAATAGTAATTATTTTTAAATTTAATAGGAATTTGATCAACTTGCCGAGCAGCAAAAAGAGATAGAAGACAAACTTCAGGAATTGGAAGCATCACCACCAAGCGACGTTTATCTGTCTTCTCGAGATCGGCAAATTTTAGATTGGCACTTTGCTAATCTGGAATTTGCCAATGCAACTCCTTTGACTAATTTGTCGCTTAAGCACTGGGACCAAGATGACGATTTCGAGTTCACGGGAAGCCATTTAACTGGTTAGATAACTATTAGTTTATTAAGCCGAAAATGTTTTAATGTTATTTTTATTTTTATCAAGTACGAAATGGCTACTCGTGTGTTCCCGTTGCTTTGGCTGATGGGCTAGACATCAAATTGAACACTGCCGTGCGACAAATTAAATATAACAATTCTGGCATTGAAATTCTTGCCACCAATTCAAGAACAAACACGAATGCAGTTATTCACAAAGCAGATGCTGTCTTATGTACGCTGCCCCTTGGTGTTCTGAAACAATCTGTGTTAGGAAATCAAAATATTCCAAACACGGTGCAATTTCAGCCACCATTGCCTGAATGGAAAACATCAGCTGTTCAGAGACTCGGATTTGGAAATCTGAATAAAGTAATAATTATACTGCATATCTATTTGAATAAAACAGAATAAATATTTTTTTATAGGTTGTCCTATGTTTCGATCGAGTGTTTTGGGACCCAAATGCTAATTTATTTGGCCACGTTGGAAGCACAACCGCAAGTCGAGGCGAATTATTCCTTTTCTGGAACCTTTATCGAGCTCCCGTGCTACTTGCTCTTGTTGCTGGCGAAGCAGCTGCTATCATGGAGAACGTGTCGGATGATGTAATTGTGGGACGTTGTGTAGCTGTACTCAAAGGAGTTTTTGGTGCAAATAATGTGCCTCAAGTAAGTAAAAGAAATTATTACATAGTTAAAATAATGGTAAACTAATTAGATTTTAATCATCTAGCCAAAGGAGACAGTTGTGACGCGTTGGCGTGCAGATCCGTGGTCTCGAGGGTCATATTCGTTTGTAGCCACAGGATCTTCAGGCAAGCAAACCATACATTTATTATTATTACTGTTATTAATTATTAATTATTATTATTATTATTAAATATATAGGTAATGATTACGATTTATTAGCAACACCTGTAACGCCTTTGCCGATAGTGGCAACGGGCACTACTAGCCCTCATCCTCAGCAAGTTACAAATGGAACCACAATGCCACGCCTATTTTTCGCGGGAGAGCATACCATTCGAAATTATCCCGCAACAGTACATGGCGCTCTGATAAGCGGTGTTAGAGAAGCTGGTCGTATTGCCGATCAGTTCCTTGGGTGTCCATACGCCCTTCCTCGTCAACAGTTTGAAACCTGAGATATTTTTTCCGTTTTCATTCCTTCGTTCAGAGTTTTTTATGATAAATATTTAATTGTTATGTTTAGTTTTAAAATAGTAAGTAAGCATTATTTTAGGTTAGTATCATCAAGCAAATAGATTAATCCGAAGATGCAGCTGTGTATATTTATGTAATATTTAAAAATGAGTCTTTTTGAGTACATTCCATTGCACGGAACACGAAATGCGTTGGATTTGAGCAAAGTTGCATGCGTAACCTTTCGCGCATTGGAATGTAGCTCGAGCAAGGCCAGCCGCTTTTGCCTTTTGTTATTCACGTGGCGTAGTAGTCATAACTCGGCTTGAGTTTTCGAACATGTGGGTGGACTTTTAAACACAATCTCACCAAAAGAGGGTACATTTGTGTGATCATACAAGTTGAAGTACCATTCACGATTTCTTAAGTAAAAAAAACGGATAACGGCTCATTGTGAGGTTTTTATTTTATTTTTTAATAGAAGGCCAGGGAAAAAGAGGCAACGGAATGAATGAAAGAATTTGCCCACAGGGCAGATGTACGCCTGACCCATACAACGGATGGCCGAGGTCGCGGTCATTTGTTTGTAGTCAGGTTAATTGGTTTGTTTGGTCTCAGAAAATCTAAGATACTTAGAAAAATAAAAAAGCGTTGAAAATAAATGAATAAATGTAAGAAATGAAATTCCATTTCCTTATGACGTTTTACTGTTGAATATTTCATGGGCCTAGTTGTAAGCCTAATTAGGCCTTTGAGGAAATCTTGTATTTTACACGATTTCACTCAAACCCAAGGCCTTTCTCACTAATAAAGAGTCGTTAGAGCAGTTTGCATCTTTTTATAATGTATTTAAAAATATAAAAACAACTTTTTTTGGTGATACATAAAATGTTTAGTTTTTTGAATAAGTTATTTGAAAGTTTTTAATGTTCATTAAAATATTTGTGAAAATAGTTTGTTGAATTGTTTTTCTTTTTTGTTGTAATTGAAAACAGACGTGAAGATCATTAAAAGTGAACTTTATTTCGAATTTAGATTTGCATCTAAAAAACATTCTTGGGTAAGCGATTGATGACCTTGGTTTATTTTACCCATGATGCAATGTGATGGAGTCGGCTGTACCTCATGTTTTCGTTTTATTTAAAATGACAATAAAAATAAAGAAAATAAAAAATATTATTCATATTATTAAATTTATCTTGTTACAAACATGTTATAACAATATAATAGAAGCAGTAGAGTGTTTAAATTTAGGTTTTATGATGAAAAAAAGGTGACAGGTGTGCATTGCCTTGAACAAAAAAGGCAAGAAAGAGATTCAAGTGCCTTCAAAATAAATTGTCTTCCTTTTGATTCGCCTACTCTCTGCTTTTTATTTAGGCTAGTTAAGTCGAGAAAAAATAAAGAATACATTTACATGAAGCTCGAGGTTAGCTTTCGAGATAATTACGACTAGGTGGAGAGAAAGAATTAAAGAATTTCCAACGTACAACCGACCCCTCAAGCCGATAAAATGACTCGACCCATTACCGGAGTAGTGCGCATGCGCTATCAATGTTCCCGTCACATCTAAGAGTTGGTCGTGTCGTGTGTATTGACGAGTGAGTAGCCCAGCACGACGACGACACAGCACAAGTTAACCACAATTATTACCAACACTTTAAGAAATTATAATAATAGTAATAATAATTTAAAATGGGCGAAAATGCGAACAACAACGCACAGAATACTGCTGATTATTTGGCTCAGTTGCTCAAGGATAAGAAAAACTTACTTGCGTTTCCTAATCTTTTTCTTCATCTAGAAAGACTTCTTGACGAGGGTAAGTCGTTTTCAAAACTTTTTATCTTATACAATTTGCCTAAAGAAAATAACTAAGATAATGATACTTAGGCTAATCGAGTTAAATTATGCACGCTGTTTGGTTCGACTCAAATGTTTTCGGATTTCCGTCGTCTCTCTTAGGCTAATCCGGCCTCAAAATGACCTCCATTTTAAACTTTTAAAACGAAAAAAATTTGCTAATTTTTTAAGCCTAAATTTTATCCACTCTTTACTACTTCTCTATTTATTTATTGCAACGATATGTATCTTTTTCTTCTGATAAATGTATTAAATTACACACGACTTTTGCTGCTACTGTCAAAAAGATAAATGAAAATTCGAAACTTCGTTACGACGAGAACCTTTTTAAGACCTTCACCTAGGCAGGCAGTTTGTAACAAATTTCTTTGAAAGCTTAAAATTTAAAAATAGAATGCTGTTTCTTGGCAACCACGAATCAAATTACCAAAAAAATCGTTGCGAATTTTAACTTGCTCACTCTTTCCGCAAACTAATGAGATAAACATTGATCTTGGACACACAACATCGAGATCAGTTTCACCTTCAGTTACCAAGACGAAAAGTACAAAGTAAAAAAAAAATACATTTACACATATATATATCTAGAATGAATACTTTTGGATAGACTTCAATCTTGGGTCGAGTTTGGAAATAAAATGAAAAAAACAGACCCGCCCAAGTACGCCTACAACTGTATTTAAAGAATGTTTTTTTTTCTTTCTTTAACTGTCTAAATTTATCACTTTTTAAGAAAAAGTTTATTTAATTATATAAGTCGTATTTTTCGAAATCTATTTTATGTTTATTATCATTATTAATAATAATAATAATGCTGAATGATTATTTTTGTTTCTATTATCACTTAAGAAATCAGCAAAGTGAGAAGTAACCTCTTCCAGATCAATGGCGTTAAAAAGGAACCTCTCGATCTTCCAGAGCCCCAAGGCCAAGTCATGACGCAATCTGAGAAGGTATATGTGCCCGTTAAGGAACATCCTGATGTAAGTATTAAGTTAAGCGCATAGACCAAAAATACTGCTAACAAGATTTGTTATTTATTTTTTTTTGTTTTTTCTTTTTTTTTCTCTTTGAAAAAAATAGTTCAATTTCGTCGGTCGTATTTTAGGACCACGAGGAATGACTGCAAAGCAGCTTGAACAAGAAACTGGATGTAAGATTATGGTTCGAGGAAGAGGCTCAATGCGGGATAAGAAGAAGGTATTATTATACGATAATGATTTAAAAAAAATATATAGATATAAAAATAATAAGAAAAATAGGATAAGATTTAAATTTAAAAAATTTACTAATTTTTACCTTAAAAATGACACCATTTGATTAATTGTGTGTCTCGTAAATGTTTATTTTAACACGCTACTTAAAAGGATGGAGATTAAGTGTAAGTATCATGTTATTATCTTGAAAAATCGTAAAAATCTTTTAATAAACCGACTTTTTTTATTTTATTAAAAAAACCCAACTAATTTTTTCGTTTTTTTAAGGAGGAACAAAATAGAGGAAAAGCAAATTGGGAGCATTTGAACGACGATTTGCACGTATTGATAACAGTAGAAGATGCTCCTAATCGTGCAGCCGTTAAATTGCAGCGTGCCATTGAAGAAGTTAAGAGGTTATTGGTGCCAGCAGTGAGTATCAAATGGAATCGAAAAGTTTCTACTTATGAAGTAATTGGTGTTTTTCGAAGGTTGATGGTGAAGACGAATTAAAAAAGAGGCAACTAATGGAATTAGCCATTATTAATGGAACTTACCGAGACAGCAGTACCAAGAACTCTGCTCGTAAGTAGTTTTTATTTGATCGAACTGATCCCATTAGTAGTTCGGGCCGCCATTTTGTTTTTGTCTTTTTTTTTTAGTGCACTGGATGGCCGAAAACTTTTTCGCAAAAGGTCTAATATACAGTACATATAAATTACGTGTAAAATTTCATTACAGTTTGATAAATTTAGCTGGAAATAAATCAATACTAATAGCTCAGGTTAACTTAGGGAATGTTTTACTCTTTCTGGCTAAACTTAAGGTGGCGTGTTAGAAAAGTTAGTTTTAAATTAGAAATTTTAGTTATTTAGCTAATTTTAAATAGTCCCTTTAAATAAGTGTAGTAGTTTTTTTATTTTGTTTTTATTTGGGTGATTGGAATTGTTTTAAAAATTGGCGATTTTATATAAATTACAATGAAATTTGACATTTAAAACAAATAAATTTATTTGATTTAAGGTGTTGCACGTGAATTATGTTTACTTAACACGATAATTTGATTTTTTCTAGAAGCTCCAAGGATCCTAACTCCCACAATGAGTTTGGCGAGTCCACTGAGAACACAAAATGCACCTTTGGGCGCTCCTCTTATCTTGTCGCCACGAATGACAGTACCTGGCACAGCACTTCTCAATGGTAGCGGGCCACCACCTTTAATTACACCGACCGACGCTGGATTGCTTTATTCTCCGTACGCTGATTATCATCAATATGCCACGGCGTTGGCTTCACCTGCTTTGCTTGCTGAGTATCCAGATCACACATCAGCCGGTGGGTTGTTCACCAGATAAAATTCTGAGATTTCTCCCTTCCCAACGGAGAGATATGCCACTTGTTGATTGACTTAAATACAAAAAAAATGTTGCTATTATTATTATTCCATTTGTGATAGTTTTGATATTTCTATATTTTTTTCACTTATTATTATTTTTTTTTACATATAATCTTTATATATATTATTTTTTTTTGGACAAGTTATTTAAGCTATGGATTTTGACAGGAAAATAACGTTGCGTTAGAAGCATTAGAGGATGCTGGCCATTCTGTAAAATGCTCGTAAATGCCAATTTTTTTTCTGTTTAGTTTGTTTTTTTTTTTGTTTTTTGTTTATTTTCGGATGAATATGCCGATTTAGAACAACCGCGTTTAGATGAGGGCGTAATATAATAGTCTGAAGTGCTTTTTGGTCTAGTTAAACGGGAAAGTGCGGTTGAAATTTTTACCATCGAAAGTAATCTGAAAACAGCGGCAAAACAGCACACAACCTGTTTAGATTATAGTCACTTCTCTCTAATGCTTCTAGTAATCCAAGTTGTGTCTGTGAGCCGGCTTAAAGGATTATATTACAGATTTCTATCGTTTTGATGTTTGCAAAGCATTCCATTTTATCCCGTGAAGCGTTAAAATTAGTCAAATCTGCGTTCGTTGTGTGTAAGTTATGATTACTAAAAGTGCTGTTAAGTGTAAAGGTAATTGTGGGCATTTTTTCTTCTTCTTTTATCTGCTTTATGTAGATAATTTTCTTATTTCGTTGAATTGTTTGTGTCTGAGACATTTAACGAGTGTGAAAATGTGTTGACTAATGACTGATCCACTGTGTATAGGTGCAGTAGCTAAGCAACGTCGACACTTGGGGTTGAGAGAACACCCCTATCAACGAGCTGGTTCTTTGTCATAACTGTCCTATCAGGTTAGTTTGTTTCTATTCTATAGAAAAAAAATTTACAAGTGTTGCAATTTTGCTTTCGAGCCAAATTTGTAACTATTCCTGGTTTATATACATTGGGTAAATGTTCAGACAAAAAAGAAAATACAAAAAACCAGCCTATTAAAAAAAAAAAAGTAAGAAAAGAAAAAATTTCTAGTTTTGAACATTTACCTAATTATGGGATCAGCCATGGATCAATTTAGTCCTTTTTCCCTCCCATCCGTCGTGATCTGTGGTTTATTTTTTTGTTTATATTTTTTTTTGTTTGTTATTTTTTTTGGTTCTATTTGCGTTAAATTTTTGAAAGACATTTTTTAACGCGGCATCGATATTCATTTGTCGTTGACGCGAAACAGTATTTTCTTCACTTTTTATATAATATATATTTTGTAACCTTTATTTATTTATGGTCCAATCTTTACAAAAATGTTATTTAAGAAATATAAAATTGAATTTAAAAATATAAATTATATTTTTAAAAAAAAAAACGTGCGTTGCTTAGTCTTATTATTTTTAATTATTAATTTTTGTGAAGATTGGGTGCTCGTGTTTATACATTTTGCAGTTAGTTTGAATTTAAGTGTTGAGGCAGTGTATGTTTTGCTCAAGTTTGTTAAATCTATTTTTTAAAACAAGTAAAGAAAAGTAAATGTTGCTCAACTGGAGGCCTATATTATATTATACATATAAAAAAAAAATATATATATATGTGTATTTGTTAAATGTGACCGAAGAAATTTAAAAAAAAATTGTATTTGTACATAAATATAAATATACAAGGCAGGAATTTTTTATTTTTTTAGTTGTGTGATTTCGTTATTAGAAATATAAATAGCCGGTAATGGAATTGGTGGTGATCCTGCACACTTGTGGGTGTCGTGATTTAATGAAGTAGCTAAAGTAGTCAGGTGCTATTGGCCTTTTAAAACTAACCTGGGAGCAGCTATTTATAATGAATTAATTTTTTTATATTTAAAAAAAAATTTGATCCCACGAGCTCCCTCGAGTGAATCAATTTGTCTTATATTTGTTTATTTATTTTAATTTTTAATGGATTAATCAATTGTATTAATCTTTTCTCCCATTCATTCGAGTCAGAGACTAACAATCTTTTCATTTCTTTTTCTTTTTCTTCGTCTATGTATTCGTGTAACACAGTAGCAAGTTGCGGCTGAAAACACTCGAAACCAAAACTCCCCGACTAACTTCTCACCTTAACCGACTGAACTGCACGCTGTACACGCCCACCTTCGTCATTTTGTGCACCAGACAACGACCAGACCAATTAACCAACCACAACGTGTCAACTTCAACATCTATCAATCAAAATTTCCGGTTCGTACCGCAAAAAAAAATCTCGTGGACTTCCAAACAAAAGAAAAATAATTTCATACCAAACAAACTAATGTTTGTGTATATACATATATTTATATACCTATTTATATATGTATATACACGGTTACAAAAACAACGGTTCGAGTTATAATACTTAATGGTTACAAATACTTAACTCAAATTACCGATCAAATTAGCCGTGGGACATCAAAGCAGCTTCACAATTTTATCGCCTAACCGTAATTGATTTATTTTTTGTTCTTATTTTTATTACGGCGACGTGAAAATGTTTTTTTTTTTTAATTTTACACAGCGAGATGCTGATTTTGAATTTTTTTTAATTATTTCGATGCAATAAGAGGATTTGATTATCTATTAATGAGGCAGCTGCATTAACATTTTGATTAAAAAAAATGGTCACAAGTTTGCGCTGCGCGTGCCACTATAATTTTGTATTAGTTTTTGAATCTCAGATGAAACAAACGAGTTTTTCCTATTATATATTAAGTTTTGTTAGTGGTTGAACTATGTTTCTTATATATTTTATGTACTACGGAATTTAGTTTTAAAAATGTGGCGGCACAGATAAAATGCGAGATTAATTTTTCGAAATTATTTAAGAATCTTTTTTTTATTATTAACAAGTAGATCTGGGAATTACTAGTGAACTTTCTCTAAATCTTGTTGGATTAAATATAAATTGGATCAATTTAAGCAATAAGCATAAAAGCGCGTATGTATTTGATTTTAATTTTAATTTTAGATTTAGTTAAATAGATTTTTTTGATTTTGTTTTTCCTTTTTTTGGATTTTAGGCTCAGCTTTTTTCTCTTTTTACATAAATACTAACTTATTTTATACTTGGGAATTTAACTTTTTCGTTTGTTATCCTGCAATGTTTCGTTTTGTAATATTACAGCATTCGGTTCATGTGCAGTGCAAGAGATCTGTTTTTTTTTAATTTAAAAGAAAAGAAAAAACACTAGTGCCAAAATATTCACTTGTTCAAACACTTGCTTTAATGCTCATAATTTTTGCTGACTTTATAATGATTAAATTTTGTGTTTAATGTTTTTAAAAAAAAAATAAACGAAAAAATAGAAAATGAATTTAAAATTTGTAAATTTGTTATAAGGTTGGCAATGAAAAAATATTTTGCTTGTGGAATTTTGTTGGTGAAGCCAGTATGCTGTGCTTGTAAACGTAAAATATTTCTAACTTGTGTACTATGTACTTAAAAAACTGGCGGTTTAAGTTGGTTCAAAGCACTGTTATTTGAAGCATGTACATTAGTGTGGATCTCCCGCCTTGGCACTTTTACTTAACTGAAATTAAACTTGAATTTTGTTATATCACTTGGCGTTCTACTTTTTGTGTCTAATTAATTAAAAGCATAATTAACTTCTCATTACATTTAAATTAATACTCTGCATCTCATAACAAACAGTAAAAAAAATCTCGGCATTGAAGTTTCATTTTGAAATCATTTACATCTAAGAACATTGTCTTATTTTAGTAACTGCACTTTTATTGGATGTTATATAACTGTCGCATTTTTCTATCAACAGCTACAAAAGTAGGCTTAAAATTGCAAGTAATTAGAAGTATATAAAATTAAGGACTCGTTATCAAGGTCTAAAGAACACGTTTTTAAACGTCACTAAAATTTTAATTATCGATATGAATGTTAAGATATTTTTTTTTTTTTGATAAATAAAGAAGTTAGATTAGTTGAATGAGATTAATTGCTGCATTAATTTGGTTTAATATACATTTAAAAAAATGTATATAATAAATCAACTCAAGGAATGTTCTCACATTTTTTAACTGTTAATTATCTCCACTAGATGTCGCTAAGATGCACATGGCTTATTTCACGATATCAATTCCTACAAGTGAACTAAGTTCGTCTTATTACCAGTATACAGTTTCATTAAGAAGGCAACAACACGTTGAAATTGGTTTTCATCGTAAATTGCTATAAAATTGTTTCCAATAGGTATTGAGAAGAGATTTGAAATATTGTCGATATGAACCAACACGTATTCATCACTGCAGCAGTTAGAACTCCGATAGGTATATACTATTAGCTTTAGGGTAATTTTCAGTATGTAAATAAAATATATAATAAATATTCTGATAGGAAGATTCAATGGTAGTTTATCGGAGTTTTCAGCTGCGGATTTGGGATCAGTAGTGATAGAAGAGGCTATTAAACGAGCAACAATCAATGCAAGTGATGTATCGGAAGTCATTATGGGACAAGTGTACACGGCTGGTTTGCTATATATAATAATTAATAAATTATAAAATGATAACAATTTTTTTGTAATGAGATGTATTTCATTATTCAGGACAAGGTCAAAATCCAGCCCGACAAGCAAGCATGAAAGCAGGTATACCGTACAGCGTGCCTTCATGGGGTGTCAATATGCTATGCGGATCAGGATTAAAGTCAGTGGCACTTGGATTTCAGTCAATTAAATGTGGCGATATGGATTTAGTTATCGCTGGTGGTCAGGAAAGCATGAGCAAAGTGAATTTGGGTATAATTAAAAATAATGCAATTTTAATATGAGAAAATAATAAATTACAGGCACCACACGCAACTCATATGCGTAATGGGACGAAATTGGGTACTGTTCAAATAGTGGATACTTTGATTCAAGATGGACTTCAAGATGCTTTTCTAAATTGTCATATGGGAATAACTGGTAAACAATTTAAAATGATTCAATATTTGCAATATAAATAGTGAATTTTTAGCTGAAAATGTTGTGAAAATGTACAGCGTTTCACGAGAAGCTCAAGATATATTTGCGTGTGAATCACAAAAGAAAGCTGAAACGGCTGTTAGTAATGGTTACTTTAAGAAAGAAATTGTTGCAGTACAAGGAAATAGAGGTTAATTTCTGTTAAACTACTGTAGAACGTCGATTATCGGAAAGTCGGTTAAGCAAACCACCAGTTATGCGAACAAATCGGTTTTGTGAACACATGTGTCTCAATTATTTCTGATAATTGATGTTCTACTGTAATTTCATTTGCGATTATTCAATATATTTTTTAAATTAATATTTATTTAGGGCATAACGGACTCTTAAAAGATGAACAGCCTCGTTCTATATGCACAGTTGAATCTTTGGGACGATTGAAACCTTGTTTCTTACTAAGCGAAGAAGGGACTGTAACTGCTGGTAATGCATCGACTATCAGTGATGGCGCTGCAGCTGTAGTGTTAGCAAGTGGAGATAAGTTGCGAAAAAATGGAAACATTCCTAAACTCGCCAAAATAGTGTCTTGGGCTCAAGTTGGTGTAGAACCAAAAATAATGGGAATAGGACCTGTAACGGCAGTTCAAACAGCAGTAATGATCAAATAATTAAGGGGTCACATTCACTAAACAATTGTTTGCGAATGATGTCATTAGCTAAAAATGACAAAATAGCATTGACAAAATTCTAAGGTGAATACGCCTATGAATAATGATTGTTTAGTGAATCTGGCCCCTGGATGGGTATTTTGTATTCAAAAGATATTTGAACTTTTTCCGTATTGGTATTTAAATGTTTTTTATTCATGGTGTATTTGCCTTAGATGTTCAAAATCTATACTCATACATTTGAGTCAAAAATAATTTTTATTTCAAATATTAATGGAAAAGAAATTTTAAAAATAATTTTATTTTATAGAATTATTAGAACACTAGCTTAAAATTCACTCTTGATTTGTTGATTGGGAATTTTAAGTACTACTAGTGATAATAAAATAGTACTTGAAATGAATAAAAAAATCTGAATAATTTTTTACCAGTAATGGTAATATTATTCGAATTGTTACATTTGGGTTAGATTGGTATTGGCATTATTAATATAAATTTGTTAGTGTGTATTTATATCTTGCAATATTTATATTGTTTTGAATACCCATCCCTGAAAGTAATATATTTGAAATAATATTTTTCTAACTCTTCTTTTTTATCATTAGTTAAAAAAAGCTAATTGGTTTATCGATGAAATAGATCTTTTTGAATTCAATGAAGCTTTTGCTGCGCAATCGATAGCAGTGATGCAAGAACTCGGTGTTGATTCCAAAAAGGTATCAATTTCTTAATTAATTTGTCATTGGAAATTGAACTTATTCTCAATTTCAGGTTAATGTTCATGGTGGTGCAATAGCTTTAGGTCATCCTTTAGCAGCATCAGGCACTAGGATTTTAGTGACCTTGATTTATGCTCTGCAACGAACAGGAGGCAAAAAGGGTGTTGCAGCATTGTGTATCGGTGGCGGTCAGGGAATCGCGATGTGCATTGAGATGGCATGATCAGGGGCACATTTAGGCATCCTACATACGGCCCTGAACATGATACGTGCTATATTTTTAATCTATAAAAATTAAGTAATACATGATTTATTTTCACATTGTAACGAATACTTTATGGAAGAAATCTCATTTATTTCTGTTAAATAAAAATATTATTAAAAAATTATTTCTATATAAATGTTTTTAAATGTTTATAAGTGTAGAAATTATGAATTACTATTCTTTTTAGACCACCTCTTTTATATTGAGTAGCCAATAGATTCAGTACAGTTTTTATTTTCTCGCCACATAATTTTTCGATTTTCTTTATTATTTTTATTTACATTCTGCCAATAAACTTGAATATTTTTCCGATTTTTTCCACACATGTACAATTTTAGATTACTTTATGTGAAACAAATATATAAATGATATATCAAATAAATATTTAAATAATTAAAAAATTTGCTATGAAATCATTAGAAAAGCTTTAGAATTGCCATGTATCCTCGGTATAGTATGGAATCACTATTGGTATCCTATTAAATAAATAAAGGAAATGCAACTTAAGTAAATCCATCATATTATATATTGTATGCAGTAACAATTCAAATAATGTAAAATGAATATGAAATTTAACTTACAGTATCTGAGCTGTGGCATACACCATGTTAGTACTTTGCTTTCCCCCACCATAAAATATAGAATCAATTTTTTACATTTTTTTACTGATGCAATTCAGAAATAAAAATAAATGTTTTTATTGTATTCATAAATAACATGCATGAAATTAACAAATAAATAAAACATTAATACAACGAAATACAACATGAACATTAGACTCTTGCACACGTTTTAATCAGTTAAAGAAATAAAGATAAAACTAATATAAATTTCAAAGCTTAAAATGAAGTTGCAAGCACATGATATTAAGACTTGTGCCCAGCATTCACGATAAGAATGTACCTTATTTGTCAATCTCAACTTTACGCTTTGGGATCATTCAATAAGTATGTAATGCAAAAAATGCCTTTTTTCGTACCCTCCTCCCCCATGTCACATAATTGTCACAAAATTTAGAGACCTCCCCCTAAAGGTATTACATACTTATTGAATGGTCCCTTCCATCTAAACTGACATTACCAACCAAGACAGTTGATAAACATTTAAACATTTCTTACCCAAATATGAGGAGTTTAAGAAACTTTATCCTAAACTTTCTTTAGAAACTGTGACATAAGCTGATTCAGATGATCTTCTGACTTGTGTAAGCAAGCAATGAATAGATTGCAAAAATTTGCAGAGAGGCCTAAAGATGTTATATAACATTTGAGAATTTTATTTTCGAGAAGGAAACCTGGTCAAGTGAACACAAGAAAATCCATTAGGGAGAAGGTGATCTTTGGACGAAATTGGAGGTGGTTTAGCTGTTCATTGGAGAAGATGGAGAATTTCTCCTTTTAGAATGCCTGGATATTACTGATGCCAGCACAGTGTATTAACTAGAATCCTGAATTTGGAGGAGCCAAGAACAACAAAGAGCAGCTTGGATGAGTCCTCTGGCTCATCTAGGAAGTAGTTGGGTAACTCTTTGGACAGGGGATATATGGTGATTCTAAAGAATCTTTTTGGAAATTGCCACTATTTACCAACAGTTGGCACTGTACTCTGCCTAATTAACTACAAATCATAAGTATAGAGAATGAGAAAAATAATTCTAGTTTTCAACTTCAGGACTTAAAATTTAAAATAAAATGTGATTAATCTGAATTTTTTTTACATATTTTATAGAACAGGCACACAGTCTGCAATCGACAACTTTGATGATCGTTTTCAAGGAGAAATATCCATTTTTCGGGCGTTTTGAACACGCCGTCGTGTTCACAAGGTAAAAAACGGTTTAAGCAGGGTTTATCCTTTAAGGGAATGACACCTTCATTGGAAAATATGAAACAGGGTGTTCAGTTATGTGTGGATGAGGTGTCTTTCGTTGCAATGGAGGGTAATCTTTTGATTGAAGGTCAGTAAGTGACTGTTCAGGTTCAGCAGAGCTTAGTAGATAGTCATTTATCAGAGCTGCCGAATTCTGAGAATGTATTATTTGAACAGGATTTGGTGGATAGAGGACATTGTATTGGTATGGAAATTTTTAATAAAGAGGAATTTTACGCTCAGAAGCTTAAAGAATATTAGCAGCATGTTAGAGCCTGGACATGTAATGTAATGTACCAGGAGTAGAGGAAGTAGAATAAGTGCTTTCTTTAATACCAGAGAAGAATGGTACTTTGATTGAACATCAATCTGTGTATAAGAATGGACAGATGGAAGAGATTTGTTTGATTTATAGTATTTACTTGGAAACAAATGGAGAATTCATAAAACAAGAGAAAGTAAAGAAGGACCATTTTACTGGTGAATTGATGAAAAATCAGAATAGGGGAAGAACAGTATTAGAAAGGAATATTGATCCTTGTTTGATTGGTCCAGCTTGTAAGTTGGATCAAGATACAGAAAATATTCATAGTGAGTTTTCGAACAGCATTGAGGGGTTAATAAATCAACCTCTTGAGAAGTTAGAACATGATTTTTTATCGGTGAGTTCTGAGAATGGATCCAATGTAACTTCTGTGAATGATGTAGTTTTGAATGAGGCAGGCTTGGATGTTGAGATTGAACAAGTGTTCATAGAAGAGAGGCCAAAATATTAACCCTCAGAAGATGAAATGTTGTTTCCTGAGAATAAAGGAAATTCCTTATTTAGGAATCAGGAAATGACTGTTAATCAGGGTCATCAAAGTTTGTTGGAGTACCATCTGATAAATCCGTATATGTATTGTGGACTTGAGATTGTGGCAGATCCAATGAATGAAAGTTTGATGCAGTGTGTTCAGCAGGAACAGACAGTAAATGAAATAGTTCCAGTTCGGGAGGAGATCGGGAATTTACAGATATTTTCTCCTGATAAGAATCCTTTATTTGAGAAATCAGAGATAATAGTGGATCAAAATCAACAAGATTTAATGGAGTTTGAAGAGATTGAATTCTCTAGGTATCAGAGTTTGGAGGATGAAATTGATCTGATGAAAAATTTTGAGGATGAGAGAGAGGATATAATATTGTTAACTATATTGCAGTTGAATGAAAAACAAGATGATATTATAATATATCAGAATGGAAAAGATCAATTGCATAAATATATTGAGACAGATGAAGTGAAATCATCTTTGGCATTGGTTATGGAAAGAACAGATTATATTTCTCAGAATGAAAAAGATATTGTGTCGAATTATGAAGATCAGAATCATCCTCAGATATTAGAATATACAACAGAAGAAGCTCTGACAAATGGAAGAGAGAGAGTCGATACTGTTGACAGAAGTATGTTTTTGGATGTCGAAGAAAAAAAGCAATTATTAAGATTTTTCTCTGTTATAAAGAAGAGAAGATTTGAAATAGTGAGAGCTTTAAGAATGATATTTTGCTCGAAGTAGATCGGTTTTGGCTTTGGTCAGGGATGTCCAGAAGTACTATTGATTTTGTCAGGCATTATAAATATTGCCAGGTGACTGGAGTTGATTGCTCTATGTTGATTCAGAATGTTTATTTAGAACTAAATAGTTTTTTTGATGGTTTGTCAGAAGATCAGACAAAATTAACATGGAAGATGCCATTGACTATGGAAAGGAGTGAATTAATGATGAAATTTTCCTGTTAGGAGGAAGAAAATTGTTGAATTAAGAAAGGATTTAAAGATGGCTGATCTAGATTTTGGGATGATGTGGAATTTGCAAAGTCAACAATTTACAGGATGTTTGAGAATTTCTCATATCCTGTTTAGAGAGGAGTGGTTTTATCCATGGTCAGGAAAAGTTAGACATGTTATTGACATGTTGGGGCAGTATATATATGATCAGGTGGGTAAACCTGGTTATTGTAAGAAGATTCATAATGTTCAACTAGGACCAGGTAATTCATTTAACTTCATGTCGGTGGATTTGATAGACTTAATGAAGAAGACTAGAGGAAGTCAAGGTCAACTTAGGAAGATTGACGCTGCTGCATTATGGCCTGGATTATTCTTATTGGAAAGGTTAACATCTAGGAAAATAAAGAACAGCTTGAATGGAGTGTATAAAGAATTCAGATTTCCATCTAGGAAGATAATGGAAGATGGTTTGCAGCTTGATTTGGCAATCAATGAAGGATTAAGAAGAAATAAAGAAATGTAATGAATTGAAGCTTTAATTTGTTATTTGGAATTGAATTTTGAGAAGATCAAATGAAGACATTGGGATTGTTTTGCAAATCGGCACCAATGATTTTGTTAATTTAAATGCCTGTTTGAGAGAAATAATGTTTAGTTTGGGTGTTACAAAGCTGACATTGTTGGGATCATTCATGCATATTGTTTGTGAATGTAGGATGCTGTGGGATCCAGGATGATGAATTATGTGGTTTTATACTTACTTGACTCACACAAAAGCAGAATATGTTTGAAAAATGAAGATCAAGGACTACATCGATGCATAGGGATTTGTCATGTTTGTTTTGAAGCAGTAAACATTGAAAATGGAAATTCCATTGAATTACAGATTAATGAGACAATCTGTGAAACTCAGTGTGTTTTATTTGAAATATCTGAAAGTGCATCTGCGATATTGATATGTTCAAAAAATGGATCACATGACATGTTTGAAATCCAAGGACAAAAATTGTGCGGATTAAGGAAATGGAAATTTATTTATATGAAGAACATAATGTTTGGTGTTCGAGGATTTATTCTACGGGATTGGATTTGTCACTGGTCAACTGTGATCAATAATGAAATTGTAAATAATTCCCTATTTAGAGATCGAATAAATGTACGGACTTTGGAAATGATTTAAGATAAAATTAATAGGATAGATGAAGATTCTTATCAGTTTCCAAAAGTGAATCCCATGAACACATCGAATGTGAATATAGTTTTGCAAATTTATCTAGGCAAGGGTGCTTATTTGGATGAACATCTGAGCAAGTTAACATTTAAATTGCATATTGTGCGATTAGGGTCATTATTAAGCTTACGCATGTGTGTGAATTTCATTAGTAAAAGAAGAATATTATGGGATCCAGGAATAGTAAACAACATTATTTGGAACTTGTTGAATCCTCAGGAGAACATGATGTGCTTGGAGCGGAAGATGTGAAAACATCTGATAGTTTATCCCACTATAATGGGAAGTTTTATGATATTGACAATTTAACATGCGTAATTCAGTGTATTTTGTTAAAAGTACCTGAAGTAATAATTGTGATTCCATTGGATGTACGAAATAGATTAAGTTGATTTTTTAAATCTGTTTGGAAGATCGTATAAAATTTATTTGGCTTGTAGAACCAGTAATTTTTGTTTGAGAATTTATTCAAGTAGAATGGATTTATGAAGATTGACTGCAATTTACCATCGGATATCTTATTTGTCCGCAAATTAGAAAAGTGTCGAATAGATGATTGTTCGTATCTGTTGATCCGTGAAACTGAGATAGGAAAAATGAATTGAGTGATGAAAATATTTCTGAGGTTGATTTTTCTAATGTGATCTCTCCCCTGTTTAGAGAATATTAAGTGTAAAGTTGACATTTAAGGGAGGGGAAGAGGTAGAGAAGAAAAATAAAAATAAGTCAACTTTGAAGATGACATCACCGTAAATGTGTAAATGAGACATAAAGAGAAACCTTGGAGTGAAATTACATTATGGCTTATGATAGTCTATAGAGGATAACCCATACCCAAGGAAAGTCTGAAAAAAATTGATATTTTTGTTTGATTTTATTAATTTTAATTATTTTGAACTTTTAATAATCATATTTTTAACGTTATTAAGTGTTAAATTTTGTGTTT
>JAQFZN010000198.1:0-40870 GCA_034687075.1 Geophilus carpophagus
GGGTGAACATATATGGCATGAGTAGCGCAATGGGTGAACATTTTTGCCACCAAAACAAACTTTTGATTTCTTTGTAATTTTTTTATTTATTGGCCAATTTGACTGTTTTTTGTTGCAAACTGTAGGTTTTGATATGCTGAATAAAGTATATTACTTGCAGTTTTTCACTTACTGCACAAATAATTGTTTTGTCTGATTTTTGATTTATATTATTATGAAAATGGTGTTAAGTGAACCTTTATGGTGTTGGGTTGTAAAGTTACACCACAAATTATTATATCAGTTTATAATAAGAAGTAAAATTGTTTCATTGTGTAATTTTAAAAAAATCGTATACAAGAACTATATTTATGCCCAGAAAATTGTCATTATTTATTTTATTTCATTTTGAATACTGTAACTGCTGATGTATTTCTTTGAAAAGACGGTAAAATTACCGCGATAATTTTAGGCAGCTGATTGACTGTTTTGAATCTAATTAATGTACATGATTAGTCGTGACCAAGTCAGTTATTGCAATTTATTTCCATTGATAAAGTAAATTTTCTGATGAATTAGTCTGACAATAAACTCTTAGTTTACTTTCTCAATAGAAATAAAACCAATATAGCTGACTTGTGTCCAAACACTGCAAAAACAATGGAATTTCCTGTATGAAAAGATGTATGGAAAGACATAATTTCCATACTTTCCGTATGGAAAATATGTCTTTCCATACATTTTCCATACATCTTTCCATACATCTTTCCATATAGGAAATCTCATTATTTTTGCAGTGAAATTTGCCACTAGAGTTTTCAGGCTGAATCCCTAGTGATAATTAGATGTGAAAAGCAGGGCTGCAATGGAGAATATACAGCAGTATATGAGCATAACTTCTGCTTTATTTCTAATGAATAGCATATACCCTGTGCTTTTTAAAATTCAAGGGGGCAAGAGAGGCAACTGGTTCCAGGCCGTACAATATTAGGACCTTTCGGTGTGTTTTTTTTCTCAGCTTGCTGATTACTGCTTCTATTTTTGCACACTATGCATATGATATCATCACAATACCTCTTGACTAACAATCACGTTGATTGGTGACTCATTTTACTGTCCTATCCCCATCCTGTTCCAACACGTAGAATTAAATAAAAGCGACTTCTCAGTTTTCACTGTGCCTCTGAACTGGCAACGTCTTGCCTCCAGTTCTTTACCCTGAACCACCATCTCGTTAGTGGTGCTGAAAACTCCACACATTTTTTTCTCACTTATTGATTATCAGAATACTCATTAATATCAGTTGCCCCATGCCCTGTATTTTCTCTTAAATGCCCAATCATAGGCAACTGCAAATTTTTTTTCAGTCAAAATATAAAGGGATATTTTGAAATAGAATTAGAAGGCGTCTGTGATCGGCAAATTGATTAATGACTTTTCCTATATATAAAATCTACTACACTATTAGTAATTAGTAACAAAAAATTATAAGACATTGGAATAAAATATTTAAAAGTAGTGATTCCGAAGGGGGAAATACCCTCTTGCCCCTACTGCAGGGGCTCATGGCCAATGCTGTTTCTAGGTGTTTTGCCGCCCTTGGTGAGAATTGAAAAATGCTGCCTTTCCCTTTTACTACCATCACTCTCCAAAAACAATTCAATGTTTTAATTTTTTCCTCAATTTCATTTTTTTCTCCTAATTTGCTCAATTTTTTTTTCACTGTTTGTTTTTAAATTAAATTTTTTCTGTCCTTTTGCTGCGCTAGGCAGCTGCCTAGTCTTGCCTAATAGTAGAAACTGCCCTGCTTATGACCCAATTATGTGATACATGTACAATATATCTCTACTAATTTTACAACAACAGCACTGGTGAAATGTCAATTGCACTTGTCATTAATTTGTGAATAAGTACGATTATCGAAGAAATGCATTAATACTTTCTTGTCTATTAATTTTTTCTTCCACATTAAAACCAATCAACTTTTACTTCTTTCACTACATTATCACTAAAGTTTGCTTTGTAAATTTCCATCTTTTTCATCACTGACAAACCCAGGGTTTTGATACACTTCATTATTCTGATGATTTGTGTTGTTCATTTGAATATTTTCTTCTTTAATCTTTTTATCAGATTTTTTTTCTTTTAAAATAATTGTATCTCTATTTTCCACATCTTCAATCATATCAGGCATTGGTTGGTGGTGAGTGTCCGGTAAGAGAAGAATGAGAAAAGCTGCTATGATTCCACAAGCTCCGCATATAAGAAAAGGTGCTGGTTTCCATAATACATTACCCAAAAGAACTATTTGAGGAGATAAAATACCTCCAATTCTGGTAAAAAATGTTACACAACCTTGTCCGAAACTCCTATAGTGGGATATTACCGTTAGTATCAAACAAATAACAAATATTTAATTTTACCTTATCACAGTAGGATACAGTTCAATAGTGTAAACTGAAATAATAGCCCAAGTAAATGCCATAATGATTTTGCCAATAACAGCAGCTGCAGTTGAAGCGGTTTTACTTGCTTTTGAATCTGTATGTTACAATTGTAGCAATGAAAAAACGGTTCAAATAGAAGTTTTGCTTACTTTACCTCCACCAAAATATAAAATAATTGGTACAATTATGCAGAAAATTCCTGATAAGCTCATTGTAGCAATAACCGGACGTTTTCTTCCAAATCTATCAATATGAAATGTGAGTTAACAAAAATTTACTTAAACACAATAAATATTAAACAGATTTATTTAAGTACTTACTTCCGTAATAAAATAAAACTAACTCCACATAAGGCTACTTCAACAGCATTGCCGATGATTATACTTAAATAAACATTGCTACCAATTGATGATAAACCAAATGTAATTCCATAAGTGACAACAGATGCTGTAAACCTTCAAAAATAAACAGTATTAACTATAATTTTCTGTCTGTGTTTATTTTATTCAGTAGACTCCAGATTTCTTTATGCATGGATTATCTGATTTATGAAATAATCAAGCTTAATTTTTCAATTCAAGCGTTACATAAACATCATTATCATTTTTATAAAAAATATAAAAACAAATTTTCAGTGACATTTTGTTAAAATTACATGAAATAATCGAAATCGGATTTCAACTTTAAACTGCGAACAACAACCTTGCTTTCGACCAATTGCTTTTGATAAAGTTCTCAGAATTAATTCTAAGATCCTATCATCATAACAATAAAATGGCGCGTTTGCTAAAATCACTCAATTGTTAAAACAAGATAGTAGGACGTATTTCGATATTGAACACACCTTGAGATGTTTGTACACAAATAATCGGAGTCTACATCATAAATTACCATACAAACGAGCAGATCAATGTATATTTCCTTATTTGTGGTGTTCTCACTAAATCTAATAAAGTATAATTCTTATTAAGATTATTTTGAGCTCGTTCAGCGCAATCTAGACACAGTTGTTTGATTTGTGCTCGAACATCTGCACTTAATTCAATTTTATTAAATTTTGCAATTTTACGAGCTAATGCTTCTGCTCTGTCCACTTTCTGTTGCGTGATGAGCCAACGCATAGATTCAGGAATAAACCTGAAAAATACAATTAAATTTAAATTAAAATGTAAAATAATTTAAATATAATTACATATACTCACCAAAAATAAAAGAAAGAAACAATACTAGGCAGAGTCATGGCTAATTGTGTATGATGCCAATCATCAAATGCCCATGCAATAGCAGCTATTGTTCCTACACCAGATACCCAACCAAAACTTGAGAGCACCCCAGCTTTGTCCCTCATTTTAGGTTGCAGCATCTCCATCATTAAAGTAAATGAACATGCCTGGAAAAACTACGTAAAAAAGATACATTGTTTTATTAATTACTGCAAAATTATTGTTAGAAACAATACTGTAGTGATTAAAATAAAAACTTAACATAAAATATTTTCATTTTCACTAAATTTAATAAGTTTTTATATACACAACACTACAGTATTTACATATTTATACTTGCAAGACTATAGCTTGAAAAAATCTAATAGTTACAAATGCTACATAGCTTTGAACAAATGTAACTGACACTCCCAAGATGACTTGTAAATAAATTCCTGTCAAAACAATTGGTTGTCGTCCAATTTTGTCCGCTAAAAATCCTCCAAATAGTCCTCCAATCATTACTCCGACAAAGTATATGCTGATTCCAAGACTTAGTTGCCATTTATTATCACAAACTAAGTCCCACTGTATTTTAATCGGAAAATAAAATTATTATTTAAATGTGTTGAAATTATTTTTTTGTGTTTGTTTACCTCTGATACAATTGACCGGTGTTTATATTCTGGGTCATAATCCCATCCGTTAGTACATGGTGTTCTACCAAGTGATTCGTTAAGTGGATCAGTGAGTATAGAACAACTTTGGGATGAATCATTAAATGGGATTAAATTGGTTGAATTTAAGTCGTCAGATAACTTGAAAAAAGAAAACAAAGTAGTGTAATAATTAATAAATCACATAATAGAAGAGTGATAAAAATTGATTAATCTTATAAACTTAAAAAAATAATTACAAATATACATATAAAAAAGTTAATTTTACAAGTTTTCTTGAGGAACACCCCTGGTGAGTATCTCAGAAACTTGGTTCATTTCTTGACCTTTCCCTTTATATATTGGCTCTGGGCAGTGTCCATTATCTTAAAAAATCTTTTAATGAAGTATGGCACCAATAGTTGGCAGAAAACTGTAAGATTATACTAATAATAATAGCGCTCCGAGTCAGGCCTGGCTTGTAGCTTGAGCTGGCCTTGCTACCACTGAAATACGATATAATTCTATTGTGTAAACGAAGCAAGATAAATTTAATTGTTTATATTACTTCACTCTATACCACTGCAAACAAATCTAAACCATACACATTCTTTTTAAGTCACTGACCCAATTTTTAAGCGAGGTCTACCTTTGTACTTTCACCTCAAACAACTGTAGGCAACATTTTGCTCTACTTTTTTTTTAAATAAAGAAATAAAAAAATTCAAAAATTCAAAAGAATTTTTGTATTTTTTTTGTTCGAAAATGACTTAATGATTAATTACCTTGCAATGATGTTTGGGTATTATGCCATAAAACACCATAACGAAGTTATTAAATGCAATTGGATAAGTATTGCTCCATAACAATAAACACGAAATTATTTGATATCGACCTGGTTTGCCGAGAGAAAGCAGGAAGTCGTCGACGGTCAGCACCATTCTCTATACTTCTGAACGCAAACTGTTATTAACAGTCAATCGGAATTTTCGTTTTATAATACTACAACTTCCGGGAATAAAAGTCCTAAAAACAGGTTTAACTTTTGTCAGTCAATGCAGGGAAAAAATAATTTTTATCGCTTTTCAAGAACAAACGATAAAATTACATCGTTATTTATAATTATTTAATTTCTAGTAAGAAAATATTTTAAAGTAAAATTAATTACGGAATTAAATTACTGTAGACTAAATTCCTTAACTGAATTAAGTATAAAATGCACGTAGTTATTGAGTTTGCACGTAAAATTATTTAGTTTTATTAAGTGTACAAGGTCATCCATCAATGCAAACTATAAATCTTTATAATTTCCGTAGTGAAGCATCAAACTATTTAATCCTTATAATTACATGAAATAAACATTAATTAAATTTGATATTTATTTTAAATTGTTACACTTAATAAATTAAATTAAATAAATCGAAATGTACTTACACTTTTCAGTTGATTTAGATAAGAGAAATTGTAGATACATTTCTCTAATAGTGAATATGCAATATGTAAATTAACTTAATGGAAATTTGTTTGTTTAAATTTCATTAATGGAAAATTTCAGATGTCTACTCGACTTTCCTAGAATAGAAATAAAGCATTAGAAAAATAAAATGTTGAAAAAACTTAATGTGCTTGAATTCAAGGATATTTCGTGTACAAACTTTAGCTCTACCTAGTGGTAAGTATATTAAACAGTAAACAGGTTTGTGATTTTATTATGTGTTAGTTCTAGAAATTAATCTAGATTTACATTCAATTGTATTAATTATTAATAACATTACTGCGATGTACAGTGAAAGAAATGTTGATTGATTATCAACAATGATTCAGTTGATATTCGTACATTTAAACATAACTTCCTGAAAACAGGAAATTCAAGAATGATGAAATTTATAATTATAATGCTTACTTGGGAATAGACATTGAAATTTACCTTGAGTTGTGCTAATTTAAGGTATTGTAATGTTAGAAAGATTAAATCTCAACTTATTTTAAGAGTATTAGAATGTTGATTAAAATTATTTAGCAATTGTAAATCTGGTCTGAAAGGATGACAATCATATGTAAATAAATGCATCATTAATTTTACAATATTATTAAATAAATCTCTGAACAAATATTTTGAAATAATTATCTGAGAAATAAAAATGTTAATTATTATTCCTGAAAAATGTTTATTTAAATAATTATTTATTTTGCGTTATTAAAAGTTAGTGATCCTTGCACTAAGTGAAGACTGATTGTAATATGCACAAATCAAAAAAGTGCATTTTAACATTAAATTTTTATTCTTTAAAAATTACAGCTTATCTAAGTTTACAATGCAATAAATTAAATAGTAATATTTCAAATTGACATTTTACTCGTGTAAACAAGCAATTTATTGCAGTCAATTAGATTCTCATGTCAATATCCCCATCAATATCCTTTTCAAAGACATTCCTGAAACCTATTTTCCAAGTGATTAACCATGTAAGCCATTGTTTCATAAGCAGGTGAGCCCAGATCT
The DNA here is from genome assembly GCA_034687075.1 of Geophilus carpophagus. Taxonomy (NCBI): domain Eukaryota; kingdom Metazoa; phylum Arthropoda; class Chilopoda; order Geophilomorpha; family Geophilidae; genus Geophilus; species Geophilus carpophagus. The sequence continues at coordinate 6,788 of JAQFZN010000198.1, forward strand.
ATTCATTTAATCACAATAATAGATACTATAAAGAAATTCAGAGGGCAGGATTTCACCATAGGCTCCTAGGCTGCAGCATAGGACCTCAAGATTTTAAAGGCCTCAAAAAATTTAAAAAATATCAATTTAGAAATACTGAAATAAATATTAAATAAATAATTACCTGATTAAAAAAATGACAAAAATAATCACTAGATGACACTAGCAATCCTAATCACTAGATGGCACAAGCAATCTTAATCACTAGATGGCACAAGCAATCCTATTCACTAGAACAGTGTTTCCCAAAGTGTGGTACGCATACCCCCTGAAGTATGGGAAGAGTATAGTGGGGGTACACATTGCACCACATTTTAGCCAATTAGATATCAGCAGTTAATTAGAAGTGAGCTGTGATTGGCTAGAATCTAGAATCTAGCTGCCAGATGCATAAATATATCTTTATTATTATTAAAGTATATGCAATTTTTTTTTTTACAAGGGGTACTCAGCATTACGAAAATTGTAGAAGGGGTACACAGATGTTGAAAGTTTAGGAAACACTGCACTACAGCAATTCATTCACACCAAAAATATGAGAGAATATATAATGGCACACCAGAATAGATCTTTTGCACGACAAGAAATCACTGACATATAAAAGGAGAATGCACAACAGAAGGAGCCATTGAACGACATTAACCTAACCTAAAAAAAAATTTACTTTTGTTCCATTAATTAAGTTAGATTAGGTTAGGTGGTTTAGGTTAGGTTAGGTAGTTTAGGTAAGGTTGCACCTAATAACTGAAAAAAACAACCTGACATTGTTGATCATATTATCTGGTCTTCATTTGTTTGTCCGGGGGATTTGTACATTGTAGATGGCAATCCAGTATCTGACTGTTGCATCAGAGCAGCTTGAATGAATGTCTACCTGAGAAATGAAGACTGGTGATAACCGTAATCAGTCCTTTGTATTTGAGTTATATTAAGTTGTATAACAATTTGTTGCTCGCACAAATGTCATTATTGCCCTCCAACTGCTTGCATTGACCTTGATTTGCACACTGTTAAGAGTTGATACAAGCTCAGTAGTGTAGATACTTAATTTTAAAAGAAATAAGTAAATGAAAAACCAAAGTAAATTATAAATAAAACTCCAAAGTTTATTCCCTTTTAGGAAAAACACCACACAGGATCAGATATGACCTAACAGGTCATAAATGATAAGATGGAGAAAACTGAATGAAAAAAGTAAAAACAAGACTATTTATAGACATGAGATCTCATTCTCTTGTAACAAAATGATATGGTGATGAGAATTTGCACTGAATAAGAAATTTACAAATATAATAAACATAAAGATATAATATATAATGAATTTAAAAATAATACAGTGCAATAAATAAATATATAATCAAATTACCATAAAATTAATAAACTATAAACTCACTAACAAATCAATAAATAATTTAATTAAAAATAAAAGTAAACAAAACAAGGTGGATGTTTCAGGAACTAAGTTGAGTGAAAAGACAAAAGTAAGAAATAGTTCCAACAAGTAGCCATATTTGAGTCTCTAACATCTCACTCTCTTACTTTAAGGTGCATCTCTCAAGAATCACACCCTTCCTTCTTCTCTCAGCCATTAACTGCAACTCTCCCTCTCTCATCATGACATTCCTCTTCCTTACGAGGGGGCTGGCAAGTAACCTTGAACAGTGACAGAAGAGAAACCTAGCGCAACCCTATTGGTCATATAACTTATAAAAATTAATCAGGAATAAGAATAATTTTAAGTAATTTTAAGACCTATTTAAGAATCTTTTAATTCTTTTTATCTCAGCTGACAATCAATAAATTTCATTTCAGATATTTCATCACCCCATAAAGATAAGTTCTAGAACAAAGTCTAAGCAAATGTAAAATCTTCCAAGTTTGCAGTAGTTGTAGCACTGCAGACATGTCTGTGCATAATGTGGATGATTTGCTTAAGAAATATGGAGGCGACCCAGGAAGGTATCAAATATTTGTACTTTGTTTACTGGTCTTTTGCATGTGTAGCTTAGCTCTCAATAATATGATGAGCTTATTTATCATAGTCACTTACCCACATCATTGTAAGGTATTATTAATATCTAATGAATCATATCAAAATTATATATTATTAAATATTCTTTATCTTAAAATAATTTTTTACTTTATCTCAGATTTCTGATAACTGGTCCAAAAATGAGTCCATACCCAAACTAGAAAATAATGAGTATGACTCATGTCACATGTACATCAATGCTAGTAATCATGAGCTGGGTATTACAGATTGTATTGATGGATGGCAATATTATCCTCCTGATAATGAATGGACTATAGTGCAGGAAGTAAATTTAAATAATAAAACATATAGGTTTAGTTGTATCTTAAAATCACCAATTTTATGCAATTTTTAAAATTTTCTAAATCATTAAGATTTTATTTATGCATTATCTTTATTGAAACTACAGTATGATCTTCAATTAGTATTTCACTTTCACATAATGTTTACATTGCACAAATTTCTGATTTTAAGGCATATATCTCATAATAATTACAATTACTATGATTACTCTTACAGTGGGACTTGGTTTGTGATAAGCATTATCAAGCAGCTTTAGCTACAACCCTTTACTTTGCTGGTGTCACAGTTGGTGCTGCAGTTTTTGGTTATTTAGCTGATATAATTGGTCGAAAACCTGTAATGGTTGGTTCACTTATAATCAGTATAGCAATAACAACAGCAATTCTTTTTTCTTCAAATCTTCTTATGTATGTCATATTGAGATTTCTTCATGGATTTACACTTCAGGTGAGTCCAGAAATGTAGTACACCAATATGTTGTTATAAAGCCATAAGTTGGCCATAATACAAAATATGTGTAAGATGCATTTTGATAAAATGCATGTAAAAAATTTACTCTGTGTCCTGGAAACTAAATTCAAATTAAGTGCCCCCTTCCTCACTTAAAATATAAAAATTTACAGTATGCAAAATTATCACCACTAGATGGTCACTCACTGCCCCCTCGGGAGCTGATTGGGAGACCCTACTAAGTGCTCCTCATGCATTGCTGCTTCTGGCAATAATAATAAATTACAAAAAGTTAATCATTTTACATGTTTACAGGGCGGTTTTAATTGTGCTTACATATTAGCAGTTGAATTATTTCTACCATATAGAAGAACTATGGTTGCAATTGTCGCTCAAAGTTTATGGCCAACAATGTTGTGTGTATTGTCTGGTTTATATTATTTCTTCAAAAGTTGGAAAACAGTTCACTTGATTTGCAATGTTCCATTTGTTTTCACTATATCATATATATGGTAAATGTCTTATTTTAATATACCCATAAGAAAATTACATTGATTAAAAATAAACTTTAGCTAATAAATGGCAAATCTAATGTGTATTTACAATTACAATTGGTATACTGAAATAACAATTCAGCTTTATCTTTGATAATATTCCAATATAAAAAGTATTTACATTGTATTTGAGAAAATAATAATCTTTAGTTGATGTAATTTCTGATCAGTTTGTAGATATACTCATTTACTAAAAATAAAATACTTTATTGCAGGCTCATGCCTGAATCAATTCGATGGCTTTTAGCTGTTGGCAAAGTTTCAAGAGCTAAAGCAGAACTAACACGTATTTGCAAGTTCAATAAGTTTCCTTTATCGGCTGAGTTTACAGATGATGTACAGAAAGTGGTGCAAGAGATCAACAAAAAGAAAAAACAAACTAAGAAAAATTATGGTTTCATGGATTTGGTAAAAAGAAAAAAAATGAGACTTATATCATTTATATCATTTTACTACTAGTAATAATAAGAACCACCAATTAAATCAAAATAAATGTATTAATATAAATATTTTTCTCTCACAGCTTTGTGGCCATGTTTGCATTCTATGGTATTTCATTTGCAATGGTTGGCTTCAAAGTTAATCTTTATCTTAGCTTTACCATAACTAGCATACTTGAGTTAGCTGCAGTTCTTGCAATGTACTGTATATTATTAAGGTATGATACACTGCTAAAACATTAAGGTTTTCTGAATGGAAAGGTTATAGGAAATAAAATGAAAAGATGTAATTTCCATTAATGAAAAGTTGATGTATCCATTGAATATAAACAGGGCTGGTGCATGGGTACCTGATGCCCCTAGGTAAAAAAAATCCATGCGCCCTTTTTAATTAATACTTACATATTCATATGGCATAGCCAAACATAACATTGCCAAGTATAAACAAGTGTGATATGAGCAAATTAGGAATTTTCGGTTTCTTTTACACCTGAGTGGCTCAGGGGCAGAAGTCTCACGAACAAATAGCAGTTTCGTCTGACAGACAAGCACCCCATTGTTCTGACACCCCTAGACTGTCGCTGAGGATTGCCTAATGCAGTGTTTCCCAAAGTATGGTACGCGTACCCCCTGGGATATGGGAAGAGTATAGTGGGGGTATGCACTGCACCACACTTTGGCCAATTAGATATCAGCAGTTAGTTAGAAATGGGCTGTGATTGGCTAGAATCTAGAATCTAGTCGCTAGATGCATAAATATATTTTGATTATTATTAAAGTATATGTAATTTTTTTGATAAGGGGTACTCAGCATTATGATAATTATAGAAGGGGTATACAGATGTCGAAAGTTTTGGAAACACTGGCCTAATGGTAAAACCGGCTCTGTGTATTAAGACCAAACATGCAAAATTTGTGTTGTACAAATCCCTATTCTAGAGCAATTCTCAAACCATGTTAGAGCAAAATAATGTCATGGATTCTCCCCAATTCTCGAACTAACTTAGAGCGAAACTATGTTGTAGGAATACTGTGTTACCTGTATATTATTACAATTGCAAAGACATATTTTCCATACTAACTTTCTGTAACGATAAAAGTAATATTTCCAATGATTTATATTAACTTTCCATAATACAATCGAATAGCTTAAATGGAAAAACATCAAAATTTTTATATGCCTATCTAGAAAAAAGTGTTAAATTCACCACTGATTTCATCAACTAATCAAAACTATTGTCGAATATTAATGCGACTTATTACTTTTAGAATTGGTCGAAAAACTACAAGCATGTGTTCTTTGGGACTTTGTTCAGCTGTTTGTATATTTGTTGTTATTCTTCAACTAAGTCTCCCAGATGGCAAAATAACAGAGATGGGGGTAACCATAATAGCAGCTATTGGACGTGCAGCATTAGCAGGGTTTTTTTCATCAATGCCTATATTCAGCAATGAATTAAGTCCAACTGTGCTAAGAAATTTGCTTTGTGGAATTGCTAATTTTTGGGGTCGACTAGGTGCAATGGTAGCTCCACAAGTTATGTTATTGGTAATATCAATTAATTACTTTGACCTGAAAATAAAAGAAAATAATAAGAAATTTTGTCTTTAGGAAATTTATGTATGGAAACCACTTCCTTTTGTTATTTGTGCTGTTTTGTGTTCCTTAGCAGCATTTCTTACTAGGTTCTTACCAGAAACCAAAGACAAACCATTGCCTGATATCCCTGAAGAAGTTGATGCACTTTGGTCAAGTGATTTAGAAGAAAATTCAATCTTAGCAGTAAATGGAAGTAAAAATGAAAAATTTGAAAATGTACCTTTAACTAATTCAATATCAACAGAAGAGGATTGATCCCAATGATATTTTTATTTTGTTATTAGTTTTGTAGTTTTCATTAAAATTCATGAATTAAACTCAATTAATCATTATTACATGTACCATATTTCCAAATTATTTCAACTTTTGACCATCAAAAACTGTTGATTGGTAAATGACATATCTATCACCAATTACTGCAATATTAAAATGCATGTCAACTTAATTCTGATCTGAATTTATTTTTCTGCAGTGTATGTGTTAATGATTTTATATGCGCTAACAAGGAAAGCATTGGTATTGCTAATAAAAATTTTACATGATATTTTCTAAATTAGCTCAATTTATCTGCATTTAATCACTAGTAAAATCATTTTTTTCAATAAGGTCTGCAAAAATTATTATAAATAATCAAAAATTGCACTACTTGGATACCATTTTATGCAGATTTATGGAGTGAAGCTATCTGCTGCAGGATATAAAGAAGTAAATCTCAGGTGATTAAAATAGTTCACAAATCATGTGGTGAACAAATATGATGTAATACCATGTGAACTATTTTAATCACCTGAGATTCACTTCTCTATATCCTGCAGCAGATAGCTTCACTCCATAAATCTGCATGAAATGGTATCCAAGTGGTGCGATTTTTGATTATTCATAATAATTTTTGCAAACCTCATTGAAAAAAAATGATTTTACCAGTGATTAAATGCAGATAAATTGAGTTAATTTAGAAAATATCAGGTAAAATTTTTATTAGCAATACTATCTGCTTCCCTTGTAAGTAAATAAAATCATATTAAAAACATACATCAACTCATATATTTTCTTATACACAAATAATCATAACAATAACATCAATTTCACAGTTTGTTGTGGCTCCAATTCATTCCCAGAATTGTGTTACATTTAATGATTTACTGTAGCTAGCTAGTTATCAAAGTATGCCAACATGTGACTTATCTTCTTTAAAGATGAAGAAATTATCTTTTTTTCCATGGTCATGTAATGAAATTCTTATTTAATAACTGTTATTGTCTTCAAATATAATATTTCTCAATTCACAACTGAAGGCCAAAAAGTTTAAATTCCATGTTTCAATAATTATCCATTTTTATTACAGTCCTTTTCTTAACACATGATTAAGAAAAGTCTATTTGTAAATACAATAAGCCTTTTAAAGACTAAAATTATGAAATAAAATTTATTATAGTTAATAACTGCATGTTTATATTTTTTGTTATTCTGTATTTACATATCTATTGAAATAAAATTTGGATTATTTTTTCATCATAATGTTTTGTTTTAAATAAATAAAATTATTTTAAAAAATGCATTAAAAATAATTTATAACTTAAACTTAAGCAGGAGATTAGTAACAAGTAAAGCAAGTTTTACAAGATGCCAACTAGCTTTTTGTAACCTTAACCTGTGATCTCAAAACTGTAATGTTTGTTAATATTTATTTTATATTTTTATCACATATTTTCTTGTTCCATAACAAAAAATTAAGATAAATGTAATTATCTATTAATAATAAAATACATGTATTTAACTGTTATAAAATAATTAAATTAATTTGAAATTAGTTAAAAAAACTAATATCTAAAATTAAACTTAAAAAAATTAAAATAAGAAGAAAAATTAAAATTTAATCAAATTTTAATCTTTTTTATCTATAAATAAATTATCTTAATAAACATATTATATAATAACAATAAAATGACAATTTTAACTGATACAAACCATTAATTGTATTAATATACAATCTGAAATTTCAAATAAAACCAGTGATAATTTTTTAAAAAATATACTGATTAAAAGCACTCAGACAAAACAATTCCTCAATTATTTAAAAAATTCATCACACCTAACGGATGATATCAATTTCATAATCTATAATAAGAAATAACTATATCAAACATATTATGTTACTAAAACAACCCATTATTATTATCATACAGTATCAGGAAAAGTTCAACGTCCCTTCCTTTATAGGGGCCCTGTCCCAAGTCCATTTTGAGTTTCTCACATAATCAATACTAATTCAACACAACAAGAACCAACAGCAAATATTGGAAATACACGAAAAAGTGAGTAGAAAAATATAATAATACAACATTACTTAAAGATTTTTATATTTATAAATTTAACTTTAGGGATTTTGAGATATTATATACATCATAAAACTTAAAAAAATCCTTTGTGCCATTTAATTACCATTAAATCTGATAACTCCTGTAAAAATCTCCTTTACGTAATAATGGTTTGATGACGTTCGTGTTGTTTAAGCTGTGACAGTGAATTTAATCTGATGTTGCTTGTACCTGGTAGTGAAAAGCCAATTGACTTTGATTGTGCCAATCAGTTGGATAATCAGTTGGAGCAAACTGAGCAGCCAAGTCTCACTGGATGGGTTCTACATCAGTTGATGATTTATTAGCCAATTTTGGAGACCCAGGAAGATATCAGAAATATGTTTTGGCTATGTTATGGTTTTCTATGTTTATACTCTCCCTCAATAACTTGATGACAATTTTCACTATGGGAACAAGTCCACATCACTGCCAGGTAATTTTTGAAATACAAAATGAAGAAAAAAATTAATTTGTAAAGATTTTTTTTATTTTAATTTGTTTATTATTATTGCAATTTTATTTTATATCAAGATACCAAATGGAATCTTACTCAATGACTCAATTCCTAGACTTGACAATGGGGAGTATGACTCATGTTCAATGTACATTAATTTTAGTGATCACAGTGCAGGCACTACTAGTTGTACTCATGGATGGACACATTATCCAGTAAATGGAAAATGGGGTATTATTGAAGAGGTATTTTATTATTTTTTTTAATAATGTGTATTTATTTATTTAATTACTTATTTAATTCAATTAAATTTTTTAATTAATTATTTCAGTGGGATTTGGTATGTGATAGGCATTACCAAGCAGCATTAGCCAATTCAATGTACTTTGCTGGAGTTACAATTGGATGTGGTGTTTTTGGCTACGTTGCAGATAAAATTGGTAGAAGACCTGTTATTTTATTTTGTCTCTATGGTTACCTTGCTGCTGGGATTGGTATAGCATTTGCAAATAACTACTATTTATATATAACTCTCAGATTAATTGGAGGTTTCATTCTTCAGGTATAAATCATTAGCTACATTAAGTAAATTAAAAGTATTACATTTTGTATATCTTTCTATTCTTAGTAAAATTTTCAATTTTAAATTTATAAGAAAATAATGGTAGTTGATTAAATAATAAATTTCAACTCTTAAAGGAGATGGGGGAGGATGTTTCAATAAAAGTCAATAAATGACCCCTAATTTACCAATTATAAGAGGGAGTTAAAAATGTTTTTACACTGTATTGTGTCTGGAAATTTTTCAGATTGTGAAAATATTCCCATCATTTGATCATTTATTTTTATGTCAGAAACTATGATGACTTTGTAGAAATTTAACTTTTCAGTAAATTTATAAGCTTGTATGTGCAATGTAGTTTTTTGGTGCACCCTTCAGACACATGTTAATACATTTAGTTCAATTTTTATTAGTGTTATTATTATTACTTTTAGTAACTTGAAGATTTTTGATTTGATATAATCATTTCCTATGATGTCTATTGTAAAATTAAGTTATATGGTGAATCATCTTTAAAGCCAATAGAGAATGTTAGGTAGATGTTACCTATTGTAATCCCTGCACATATAAAAGATGATTATCTAGTTAAAAGTCACCAGAAATTGATGTTTCTGATGATCAAATGGAAAAGACTATACAAAAAAGTCAAACTTCATTGCTTTCTCGAACTAGTAAAAGCACAGAACTCCAACTTTTCAAACAAAAGACTTGTAAACTTAGTAGTCAAACTTTTATCTGACCTGCCATGTGTCTTTATCCACAGCAAGCAAAAGTTAGATTGTCGTGTTTTATGCCAGTACTCCGCAACCTGTTCTCACCTATGACACACCAAAGTTTTTCTCAGAATTCTGCAGCATCACTAAAAGTAAAAATAGATAAAACATATACAGAGTGTTCAGTGATAAGTGTTCCGGTTAAATAAGATGAAAGTTATCAAAATTTTTTTAAACAAGCTAATATGAATAAGGGGGTAAATAATTTAATGTTAATCATAAAAATAATTTTTAACCACCAAAAGTGCTTCATTGTAGTTCTAACTTTTTTGTATTATGCTTAGTTAACACTGAGACGTAACATAACGCAACATAAGAAAAGTAACAAAAGAAAAGTAAAGTAACATAACATAACTTATGTTCTTGTTCACACTGATTACTGCAATAATTAGTAAACAACCAATCATAATAATAGACATTGTTAGACAGAGGACACAAATTACACAATTTCTCATATAATATTGTTTGTATGGAGATTGTAAACTGTATCCTCATTGGTTGGACTTAAATTACAACTGTATTCTCATTGGTTGGACGTAAATTACAACTGTATTCTCATTGGTTGGACGTAAATTACAACTGTATTCTTATTGGTTGGACGTAAGTTATTAAGTTATGTTACTTCTTACTTCAAAATAAGTTTTGAAGAACTTACGTTAAGTTTTGGGATTTCAATCCAATAATTGTGAGGGATAAAATGCTCAACTGGGTTGTCCAAAGCCTTTAGTTGAGTACATGTGGGACCTTATTAAATAAAAATAATAAAGAAAAAACCAAAAAAACAAGCAAGTGTTCAAAGATAATCTACAAAAGAATGAGAATTCTATTATTAACATTTAAAAATAATAAGCTTAGTTGAGGTGAATAAATTCAGGTATTTTTTGTCTGCTCACATTTTCAACAATCATTCAGATAAAAAATTTTACAACAATGTTTTCTAGGATAACTTTTTGTCCTCTAAAACTTTCTAATTGAAAGTTTTGCTCTGTCTCTAATACAGAAAAAGTTATAACTACAATGAATCACTTCTGGTGGTCAAAAATTATTTTTATGATTACCATTAAATACTACACCCCCTTATTCATATTAGCTTGTTTAAACAAAATTTTGATAACTTTCATTGTTTGCAAATTATTTAACTGGAACATTCATCACTGAACACCCTGTATACAGTATTCGTGTGAGTATGTGTATTGGCTGAGAACAAAATATTACTTCTTTTACCACAATGGCACTGCTTTATATGAATAGGAGGGGCCTGAAGAAAATATTAAACTAGTCTGAGAAATCAACAAGATTTAACTTTACTGAAAAAGCCTTCAAGTCTAGTACAATTTGGCGTGCACAACTCGACACACACAAGTTGCCATGCACGTCTTGGTGCCAGTAATAAAAACCAAAAAAAACAAGAAAAACGGTGATAAAACCACTAAAACTAAAAGAAAACAAGGAAAAACACTAGGTGCATTCAATCCTTGAAAGTTGAAATGACTTTCCTTTTGTTACTTTGTAATAAGTGACTTTTCGATTGAATGCACTTATTTGACTACAGGTGGGGCATGTGCATTTCATTATCTTGCTTTAACTGACATTTCAAATTTTTGTATTCTTTTTTTCATTATTCATTTAATTTTTTACATCTTTTACATCAACTAGGCTCTTATTAATTTTATCATGTAACTGTTGCTTTCTTGTGTTTCTCTGACACCAAATATTACATGCAGCCATCATGCATTTAATTGCAGAAGTCCATTTTGTGCATGTGCATGACTGGAAAGTCACTTTCTTAAAACAAGAAAGTAATTCCCAATTGCCTTTGATGAAAGTCACTTTCTTAAGCTGACTTTACTATGTTATGACATCAAAAGCGTCATTTCCGCCCTCTGGAAAGTCACTTTCTAAAAAAATGACTTTCCCATCAAGGATTGAACGCACCTACTAGCTGCATTCCAAAACTCTATTTTCCTGTGTTTCTTGTTTAAAATCAGTGTTGTTTTAACAGTAACACTAGCCATTTAAAGAATGTGTTTGGCCTAGTTCCCACTTAAACCACTTTGTAGAACTTGAGACTTCTACAAGTTAAAACTTCTACAAATAAAATTGTTAGTGTTCACACTAGGGAACAGTTTTGTAGAAGTCTCGTCAAGTATCAACAGTTGATTATACCTTGTTTTTTTTAATCTGCTTGTAAATGCTTTAAATGCAGTTTGATTTTGCTTTATGGAAGCCAAATCAGAGTGTATTTTACCTTCATATCATAAATTTTATGTCTGCTTCAACTCATGTTGGTGGCAGCCATATCTTTTCTGTAGTCACATGACCCAAAAGGGGCACGTTTTGTAGTTGTGATGTCAGGTTTAAGAAAACTTTTCTTAAACTTAAGTTTGAGAAAAGTCAGCCATTTTGTCTTGAGTTCTACAAAACCTGTTCAAGTGTGAACAAGGAATTTTCTAAAAGTGGGCGGGTTTTGTACAAAAGTAGTTCAAGTGGACACTAGGCATATGTTAAACACTTGTTTTAGGTTGTCCTCCACTATAGTTTAGCTAAAAAATATGATCAGTTCAACTGATTCTATTTTTTGGTAACTAGAGTTCAAGATGGCTTCTGGAATAAGGAAATGTGTTAGAAAAAAATATGTTATAAGTTGCTTAGCAGATACCACTTCAATTAAAATTAAAACAATAATTACCTTTAAAATAATTAAGTCCAAAGTCACAGTTAGATCAACAGCGCTGAAAATCAAATGTGCTTGTGTTGTTTCTACTAAAACACAAATTGAATCGTGTTTTTGTTTCAGCTAATACTAGCTGCAGAATGTTGAAATATGTACGCGCTAACCAATGAGCAACAAAAGATTGCAATCTACACGCGGTACCAATCACACCAATTGGTATGACGTACCGCCAATTTAAAGTGGTATATAAGTACCACCATTTTGTATTTAGTGCAGACGTTAACACGTGTGCACGCATTGTTTAAATAAACACGATTTACCAATACAGAAGAAGGAAATGCCATCATAACAATTAACACAACACTAGAGACATAAGAGAAACTCATGTTTTAGAATGCAGCTAATGGTAAAAGCAGAAAACAAAAACAAAACAATTAAAAACATGAGAAATAATAGGAAAACCAGTTTCTGCAAGCAAAAGTACTAGAGCCAAGCCATGCGTTTAAGTTGTGCGCACTGAGTCAATTGATTCTCTCAAACTAGGGATGTAGAGTGAAGTAGAAGAGAAAGTTAAAATGCAAAATCAGCCATAACTTTAAAATTAAAACCATTTCCTTTGTTTTCTGGTATGGGGTATCTAAAATAAGAGTGTAGTCATGGGCACCCACAGTATGGGGCAAGGGGGTGCCTGCCTCTCCTGGAGTTTCCAAGTGTATTTAATTTTAAAATTTAACATTTAAAATAAATAAAATTTAGATCATAATAAATTTTTTTAAATAAATAAACAATATTTTCCAAATAAATAAACAAAAATAAATAAATAAATAAATAAATAAATAAACAAATAAACAATAATAAAAAAAATAAAAGAATTTGCTGCAAAAATAATTTTTGCCTCCAAAAAAAAGTTCTGCGGGCGCCCATGAGTATAATGTAGGTAGAGTATCCTTTAATCAATGTTTACATAAGTTTATGTGATTAATACATATTTTGCACATTGTTTTGTTATTAATTTTAAGAAAAATCAATTTCCATAAAGTTTTATGTAACAGACTTTCTATACTTTACAGCAGTGATGTTAATCACTTCCTGGTGTTCTTAATTTTCATTATTAAAAGTGCTGAATAATCAGAAAAATCAAAGTCACAACTTCAATTCAATATGCTTACTTTCAGGGAGCTTCAGGAACTGCTTATGTCATGGCCATAGAATTCTTCTTACCTCACAGAAGAAATATTGTTGGAATCATTTTACAACTTCAGTGGCCCTTGATGCTTTTGTTACTCACTGCTTTGGATTACTTTGTAAAAAGTTGGAAAACATTTCATTTGATAATATCAACACCATTTTTGATCACTTTAAGCTATATTTGGTAAAAAAAAGTATTATATTCTAATTCAGATATAATATTATTCACACATTTTATTTCAATACAGGTTTTTACCAGAAAGTCCACGATGGTTAATAGCAATGAATAAAGTGGAACAAGCTAAAAAGGAATTAAAACGTTTTGCTCAATTTAATCATCTACCAGTACTTCCAAATCTAGGAGCTGAAATTACTCATGTAATTGAAAAAAATATACAGAACAGGATAACACAACAAAAACATTATGGATTTTTAGATCTGTATAGAACTAAAAAGATGATTATGATAACATCAACAGCCAATTATTTCTAGTAAGTTATTAAGTGTTTTAATTCTAGGTGCACAAAATTAAATTGCAAATTTACATAAATTTGTAATTCACTTTTGTTATGGTGTAATATATTCATTTTCTCTATCAGTTTTACATCTTGTTTTGCCTTTTATGCTATTGCCTACGCAATGACAATAATTGGGTCAGATTTACATATCAGTTATTGTATCACAACTATAATTGATCTAGCTGTTATCACTTCAAGTTACTTTATTCTTAACTGGTATATTATTCAGCATCATTTGATTTACAATAACATACCAATAACTATGTTAAACTGTTTTCTTTGCATAGGACTGGAAGAAAGCAAATGGGTTGTATAACAATGTCTATAACCTCATGTGTTTGCTTTCTTGTTATGATTCTCTTATTGGTTTTACCAGCTGATGATAAAAGCCTACTGGGAATAACAATTGTAGCTGGAATAGGTCGAGCTAGCCTTGCTGGTTATTTTTCAGTAATGCCTATTTATGTGAGTGAGATGAGTCCAACAGTAATTAGAACTCTAGTATTAGGAGTGGCAAATCTCTGGGGAAGAACAGCAGGAATTATCGCACCACAAGTAATGCTATTGGTACGTATTGTTTATTTCATTAATGTCATATGATACTGAACACCATTTGGCAACTATTTTTATAGCTAAGTTGAGAAATAGTAACAAGTAATAAGCAACATTATTCAAACAAATGCAAATCTACTACTTCAAACATGCTGAAGTAAAGTAGTAGTACTTTTTTGCAATATTGTTCATCTTTTTTTAAACCAATTATAAAATCTTCAGAATGACACCAGTGGTAACAATAAGTAGGTGCATTTCCAAACACTAATTTTCTGAAATCAACAAAATCGACTTTTGATTTTTAACAGCCAACTGAAATCTTGCTTTCAGCAAGTTGCTTTCAGAATAGTTCTCAGAACTAGTTCTAGGATCCCAAGATCATACCAATAAAAATGCACCGATCTAAGTCACATCAAGATGACATCAGACAAAATCAGATTTGGCTGACAGAAAGACTATTTTGGCTTTCGGACAGGGCTGTGCCTGAGTATATGGCTGCCATGAATTATGTGTATCTTTATTCCCTGGCGATTTAGTCACCTTTTTATTTGGCTGCCTGCGTGCAGCACACACAATGAACACTGGCCAGGCATAGCCCTGCTTTCGAAAAGCAACACCAAAGTAACTTACAGAAAATCAACTTCCGCAAAATTATAAAAATGGCATCTACTTCCTGCCTCAAAAAAACATGAAAGCAAAATTACAAAAGCAAAGCCATTAAAGCCCAGATATTGAACACAACTAATGACTTAAGACAGTTGCACAGCGACTGTAAACTGGACTGAAAATCCCTTATCTAGACTAATTGCAGTTATATGCTACTTACTGTAATTAAATTCATTCGAAAATGTTCCAAATCTTTAAATTTGAGCTACAGCTTTATGTCATTAATCTATCCTTAAAGTACTTATATATTCATTTAATAAACAAACAAAAATTTTAATTCTAAAAAACTGAAATTATCTAACGTAAAATTTTTTTAAATCTCTTCATATTAGCTATTCTGGTGTTCAATGTCAATGTTCTGTAAAAACAAAAAGCTTCAAATTGTAATAATAATAAAATAAATATTATTAATTAATAAACAGGCAAAATATGTATGGAACCCTCTACCATTTTTAATATGTGCTGTCATGACCTTAATTGGAGTACTCCTCACACTGCCACTTCCTGAAACAAAAAACAAACCACTCCCAGAAGTACCAGAAGATGTAAACAAACTATGGAAAAGTAAACAAACTCATCACACAAAAGCTACCAGTAAAGAAGATGATGTCATCCAACCATTAACTAACACAAAGTAGTTATTAAAACCTTTATTATTACTCAAATTTATTGTAAAATGTAATTCAATTAATAAAATCCTTCAACTTTCACAAATAAGAAAAAGAAAAGGTATTATTCATTAAGCAGGAAATTATTAACAGCCATTTATTATCTCATCCCACCACTTGTCTATCTCATTTTCTCAACAAAAGAACCAGACAGCCTACTCACAAGTGACGTCACAAAAGACGCCAAGAAACCGGTTTTCTTGCAAGTAAAAATTCTATAGCCTTAGGGCAAACACACGTGACCACACCTTGGAATTGAGCTGTGTCTAGCTTAGTAAGTAGAAGGAAACAGAGCAAGCTGTGGATCAACCACAGTCTACTTAATTTTTGTACTTAACATCAATGGGACAAAATGGTTGCAACCCTGGATAATTTTGTTAACAGATTAGGTGATCCAGGGAGATACCAAGTATTTGCTTTGTTACTGTTAGCTACAAATGGATTCCCAGGTGCCCTCAATCCAGCACTGATTGCCATTTTTGCTAATACACCTCCACACCACTGCAAGGTATGTCCAATTAGGGTTATGCAACTGTATTCAACTGTCAACTTTCACTGTTTAAAATGGAATATTATTTTTATTATTGGTTGTATTTTGTTTTTTAGTTTTGGATATTTATATGGTTATTCAATGTGGGTAGATTGTTTTAGTTAAAAACTCGTTTTACCAGTTGTTTTTAGTGACTAGATTTGATTTGTCTTGTTAAGTGTAGGGAAAATGAGAGCACATCTGAGGTCTTTAAATGACAAAAAATTTATTATGTATTGTTATATTTTTTTAAGTTTTTTGTGTTTGTTCATATGTGTAATGGAAGGAAGTTTGAAATGAGAGGAAGTCATGCTTTATGCACTATGAATTCGACTTGTGGTTAAGTTCAAACTGTTTGAGTTTTTAAAAAATTGTTTAAAAAATTCTCTAAGAAAAAATATTAGTGTAATAGATGTTTAAAATTATAAACAACTTTTTTGTTTAATTGGTAAATTTATTACCTCTACTAATAAATTAGAGTTCATTTGTACTTAATATTCATGCTTCGTAAGTTCTTGAAAACTTGTGACCAAGATGCAAAGGAAGAAAACTGCAAACTCATTGATAATTGTGGTATTAATTAATTTCAAATTATTTTCTTTTTCTAAAAAGTGTTGAAAATTACTATTTAAGTCAATGCACCGTTTAGTTTAAAGAGTAATCACTTTCTCCAGATGTCTAAAAACATTGTAAAAAATTCAATGATTTTCATCATAAAAAATTAATTGGTCAAGTCCAAAATTATTTTAATTATTACATTTAATTTATAAATTTATGCAGTAAACTCCCAATTATCTGATTTGCAGATTAACCATGCATTAATTTTTTTTTGCAAACATCTTAAAATTTATAATATCAGCCAATGATGTGATATATGCATATTTGCAAAATAAATGTGCATGTTAATTCTTAATTCTCTAATATTAGTTTCCAAGGGAAAATTCATTATCTTAATTCTTATAATTTTATATGATATCTGTAGTTGTAATTCACATGAAATGGAAATTTACATTTTATATTTTATATAAAATTATTTCCCTGTGAAATATCTCACCAATTATAAAATTAGACCATATATTTAATACTCCTCTACCTCTAGGTCATTAAATTATGTCTTAGAAGTTAATAACCTAAATATGTCATTGTTTTACATGGCATGAGATCTAATGATTATAAATATTTCTCTACAAAAAAAAAAAATTATCATTGTATACACAGTTGAGTAAATAATTATTTGATAATACATTTCAATGTATGTTACTTCAAATCTGATGATCTGCTACAGAGGGCACATTCTTCAACTCAGCAACCAGTTCTTCAAGTAAAATGGCATCAGTTGATTTTTTTGCTTTTCCTTTCCCCATTGACCTCGATTTTTTTCAAGCAAAAAAAAGTGTGGAAGTCGTGAAAACGTTTATTAGGATATACCTTTAACTAAATTCAAAGAAAAATTAATTCAAAATTAATATTCAAGGAATTTAAAGTGAAGCAATAATTTAAAAAAATAATCAAATTTTCCAATTTCTCAAATTTCGTAAATAAAACTATTAATAAATCAGATTAAACTTTTTTGTAGAGTTTGATGGTCTGTGTGTTGACATACTTTACTTTTCTTAAATAAATAGAGCTAACCTTCTTAAATGTGGTGAAAATTAAGGGTTTGCCTGCAAGCAAGATGCTATTATTTTTTATTTACAGCTTTAGTAACTCATCAGCAAACAATTGCTCAATTGTATCTAATAATATACTTTTAAAAAATAATAAGGTCTCAGACCTTACATAAAAGAATAAAAAACTGTAAAAAACTTAAAAACAAAGAAAAAACAACTTCCTTTAGTAATGTTCTAGGTTGCAATCTAATTCCATATACTTACGACAAAAATGTTTTTTGTCCTGTACTCTCATTTTTACGTTTAATAAGCAGAAAATTACGTTACTGGAATGAAAATATATTATTTTAAATGATTTGTATTAATTTATTTCCATACATTTGTACCATTTCGCCGATATTTGAGACGATCTACTTTTGTTTAATCCGTTAAGCTTAATTTGAACTCCTGTTGGTAGCATCGTAAAACTAATTGTCCAATTTCATGCACAGGAAGCGTCGTATAATTACAAATAGCTATTTCTACGCAATTGAACATAAAATTTTAAACTTATAATGATAATCACAAAAAAGTAGAACAATGTGCGTTTGATTGTTCTTTTTTTCTTTCTTTTTATCAAATTAATTCAGTAAGAAAGAGAGGAAATGTATTATTATCTTAAATATTTCCTAAGGGAATGTGCAGCAATTTGGAATTGTTATTTTTTTTATTAATTTTACTAATTATAATAATAGATTATTTTGTAGACTTTTAATTCAGTAATTAATTCATTTGTTAATTTATGTATCACTAAGCACTGACAAAGATAACTTTTTATTGTTGTTAGCTCCACCTTTATTTCCTACAAGTTGAATTGAAGGCTTTTACTCCTAACCTTGTCCTATTTTTTCCTTTCTCCATATTTTTTTGACACTAAAGCTTGTGACCTTAAAATGCATGATTTCATTATACTACAGATTGCCAACAACTCTACTTTTTCCATAAATGATTCAATTCCATTGAATTCCAACTTCAAATTGGACAGCTGTTTTGTTTATGTCAACCCAGCCAATAAAAATGCAGGACTATCAACATGTAATGGCGAATGGGACTATGAAACTGATGCCAAAAGTGCCTCAATAGTTGCAGAAGTAAAAATTTTACCATGAATTAATAGAAAGATTAAGTCATTGTAAGAATCTAAAAGTCTAAACTGTCCAAATTGAATTTATGTTACAAAATTTCAGCCATTTTTGTATTTTGCATGGCATCTAGTGACAAAATTTGTATTCATTAATTTAGTTTTCTTATTATTGACTTAATCTTCATTTTTAAAAGGCATTACAATTTATATTAATTAATATTCTTTATTACTTTAGTGGAACCTAGTTTGCCATCAGCAGCATCTGGCAGGATTAGCACAAACCTTGTACTTTGTTGGTGTGGCAATTGGAGGGCCAGTAGCCGGTTTTTTCGCAGATAAATTCGGCCGCAAACCTGTTATGTTGGTCACTCTTTTACTGCAGACTGTGATTGGAATTGGGATTGTTTTTTGCAACACATACCAAGCGTATGTAGTACTCAGAACAATCCAAGGATTCTTAGTACAAGTAAGTTTGAATTTTTTTTTATCAACAATCACTTTTATATTGAGTTAGCAGTTTTCTTGGTAATATGCCAACCATAAGCTAAAACTTTTTTTTATATTAAGTTTTGTTATTTAAATTTCATCTAACCTAAATATAATGCAATTCCATAAACCTATGCTACTCAATCTGGGGAAGGCACAAAAAAAATAAGCTTTAAAGAATTGTCCTATAAGGATAAAATGTGTCCTTAGAGAACAAACTGGCAGTGATTAGAAGTGTCATCCAGAAATGTGAGCAAAAAAAATTAGAAAGGGGGATCATAATAAAAGTTAATATGAAAAAGGGGAGGCCATAACCTCAAAAACATGATTTAGCATACGTTCCCATTAATTATCTTAATAAACTTTTTTACTTAAACTCAAGACAGTGCTTTGGGAAGTTCTTGCAGAATATTTCATTTATTTTAGCAAAATGAAAGTATTAATATTCAACTAAAGGGAGGAATAGACAATTTTCAATTGTCAGTTGTATTGACCTTGCTTTGTCTTTACAGCTGCAAATATGTCTGATTTGTGTGAATGGTGTTTAGTTATTAATACCTTGTTACTCCCAATGCATACATGAGGACGTCATCTCAACGTCAGAAATGTTGCACTTTTTAACGTTGTGGAAACGTGTTCACGTGGAAAAGATGTCGGATAAATGTCAGAAAATGAGGAAAATTTAATAATTAAAAAATAACCAAATCACAACATCGTGAAGATGTCTGATATTGGACCTGACAAAAATTGACGTTCTTACATCAATCTGACAAATGTGTGCACATTAGGCTGCCTTTTGGCAGGGCATGAAAAAATTAGACAAAGGCCAGCAATATAAAATGATGATATTCTTTATTGCTTAAAAGAAAGTATCCTTTTAGAATTCTCTGCCTGTGCCATAAACAATTGCTAATTGATTCAGCACTGCCCAACTTCCAACCCATGACTATGTAGTTTAACAACATAGTCATGATGGATAAAACAAGGAATTCCATAAACCATGACCACAGACTAAACATAGCTCATTTGGTGTAAAGGCAATCCTTGCTGTAAAGGCAAAGCTTGATGGATATGCATCAATGATTATCAAAGTTTATGAAGTGAGATGACATAAAGTCTCTTTCATTAGTGTGCTGCACCAGGGCAACAACATTTTTGCTCTAGAGGACCTTTTTTGGTCATTATGACCCTGCCCAATGCGCACACGTTTGTCGAATTGACGTAGTAAGAACGTCAATTTTCGTCATGACCAAAAAATTTTTGTCATTTTCTGACGTCTATCCGACGTCGAGAAGACGTCTTTTCGACGTCACAACGTCGCCATAACGTCAAAAAGTGCGACATTTCTGACGTCGCCACGGCGTCCTTATGTGCACATTGGGTGGCTTTTGGTATAGAAATGGCAGCAAACCTCTTTGGTAGTCTTGCAGTTACCCCACAACTGACTGTCTCAGTCTATCTCCCAGTGACCCTATGTACAGCATGTGGTGTAAAAAAAGCTGTCAGGATTTTATAAATTATTGACTAACCTGTGCATAAATTGATTGTACATTATATTTTAATGTTTCCTTTGTCATCACTTCTGGTTTTAATGTTTGGGTTTTAAAACCATCACAAACTCTCTAACAATGACTTGCAAAACTAAAATAATAGAAGTTATAATGTGATTTTTGGTATATTTTTTAGGCTTTGGTTATTTCTACTTACTGTTTAATATTTGAGAATTTCTCACAAAAATTTCGAACAAATGTAGCAGTTCTTGTCACAAGCATAGCATCTTTAGCAATCATAGTAGCTGCATTTATTGCATTTGCAGTCAACAGTTGGAGGTACACTCAACTTGCATTAAGTTTACCAAGTCTTGTTGGAATTGCTTATTTTTGGTAAGTAAAAATAAAAAATAAAATTCTTTGATATATACATACAATTTAAATAAAATACATTTAAAGGTTGGTACCAGAATCATTCAGATGGCTTGTTTGTAACAAAAAATTAGAAGAAGCTGAAATTGTTGCTGAATTTTATGCTTGTCATAACCATGTGACATTACCTCCAACTTTACCTCATGAAATTGATTGGATATCTCGCCAGTTGCCAGTTTCATGCAAAGGAGAATGGAGAAATGATCCAAGAAATTTGCTCAAAACACCTAAATTGAGAAAATATTCATTAATACAATCATATAGTTGGTAAATATAATCATTAAATCATTAAAATAAACAGTATAATCCTGATTATCCAGCTTAAAAATCAGAAATATCAGGATAATCCCTAAAATAATCTCTAAAAAGCCTGTGATTGGATTTTTTTCTTATTTCCTATTGGCTAGTGAGCAAAATAACAGCATGTGATTGGCTTGTTACTCATTTTCTACTGGTTGGTGGCAATCAAGTGGTGTTTATCTCTGATAATGAATTTTCCAATGCTAACAGATAATCTGGAGTCTACTGTAATAAAAATATCAAAAATGCAATAAATTATATATTTTTTTAAGGTTTGCAACAGCACTTGCATCTTCTGGAGTAACATACCTGATTCCAGACTTGGGAGGAAGTGTTTACTTCACCTTTATAGCAATAGGTGGCGTATCTGTATCTAGTCGTCTTCTTTTGTTTTTTATCTTACCAAAGTAAGCATAGAGTTTGCTGAAATTAAAAATAGAATTATTAATTGATTATTATTTTGTCTTTATTTTAGGTTAGGAAGACGTGTTTTGCAGTGTGTTTGTTGTATAATTATTGGTGTTTTATATTTTATAACATCATTGCTTTATAATTACTCAGGTAATAAATTTTCTTATTTGTTAATTTTTAATAAAACTTAAGATTTCAGCTAAAATTTATAGTTAACCTGCTATAAAACATTAAAAAATATTGGATTTAAAAACTAATTAATTATGAATAACCTTGAGCAAAGTCTAAAACAATTACACAGTTACTCATACAAAGGAAATTAAATTTCACACAAATAACCTTGAGTCAATAGAAATAAAAATGTTAATTTTTTTGTTCTTAGGTGGAGCTGCTAGTGTAACTGCTGCATCTGTAGGATGTGCTTTATTTGCAATTGCATTTATTTCTGCAAGTGTGGCTTGTTTGGATATTTATACTGCTGAATTGTATCCTACTTTAATTAGGTAAAATAGAATAAGTATAAGCAGATTGTGTGCACATTGTGTGCACATCTTATATATTTTAACTAAAATAAATAAAATATAAATTTGAAATAGATTTTTTTATATTTAAATTTTTATCGACATTTGTATTGTGGATATTTTGATCAAATTAGAAATTTTTTTATATTCCATTATAAAATGTATCAATGTAAACAATTGATTCATTGTTTACATTTACGTTATCATTTGTAAACAACTACAGATTTAAAAATTGTGTTTTCACACAATAAAGATATTCTTAACAGCTTTGTTGCTTTTGATGAAAATTATAATTATTTTAAAATAAAAATTCTAACTGAATCTATTAAATCTGTTAAAACAACCAGTTTTTATGTTCTTTTTAGTGCTTTTTTGCACAATAAAATAGTATTTACATATTATAAATACACAATGAATAAAACTTATAATGTATATATAATTAAACCTGAGTATTTTCAAATTTCAGAGCAGCAGGAAGTGGCGCATGCGCCTTTTGGCATGGATTCGGCCATATTTTAGCTCCATTTTTACTTCTACTGGTAAACCTAAATTAAAATAATAAAAAATAAGCTGAAATTCAAATATTTTAATTTTAAAACAGGGTGAACGATCGTGGCTACCTTTTCCTGCCTTATTCATCAGTATAGTAACAATTGTTGCAGGATTATTAACACTATTATTACCTGAAACTCAGCAAATACCGTTACCAGATACCGTGGAAGATTCAGAAAATATAGAAACGATTTACAGCACTAAACCACGAGTACGATCATTTCGAAAAAATATTAGCGAAACAGTCACATAAATGAAATCAGCTCAAAAGTGTGATTTAATGGTGTTCACGTTGCTGATTTACGATTTTTACAATAATTTTTGCAGAGGCGCCGGGTTTTGAAAATCAGTTGGGGTGCTCTAACTCACAGTGAATATTAAAAATAGTGAAAGTGATGATGAAAAAAATATGAAATATTATATGTTATCATTATATACTCCTTTTTTGGGGGGTGCTGAGCACCCCCACAAAAATTCTGGAGGGTGCTCAAGCACCCGAGCACCCCCGTAGTCGGCGTCCCTGAATTTTTGTATTTGAAAGATCGTTAAATTTCTGCGGCGCTATTATTGTGCGGCGCTAATATGATGTGATTTTTGGAGATTTTTAATTTTATATGCAGATTTTACTTATGAATAAAATCTATGATCAATTTAAATTATTTAATTCTGAGTTTAAATGAGCGATTAAAGGAAAATTACGCGATTGTTGTTTATATTCATCATTTGCAATTTCAAAAATATTTAAATATTTCATTTTCGTGAACACCGTTAACTGCTTTATTAATTTAAATTTTTTTTGTAATATTTGGATAATTCTCTGTTTATAATTTATTGTTTTAATTTTTAAAGGATCTTTAAGAAATAAAAAAGAAAAGAAATGTATATAATTTTTCTACACCGATTTTAACTGTTTTTAAATTTTGTTATTAAGTGCCAAATGTAGTCAAGAAACTTTGTAAATAATTCTAATGTTAATAAATTTTGAAAACAATTATTCTTTCTGTCAATGTTTATCTAGAATTGAGTTCATACATATCCACTGAATTTCTCAGAAAAAGACAAAACAAACTGTCGAAACAAACAAGTTTTGTTTCCCTCAACATTTATTCTTCCCAAGGAAACCAGTTAAGGCACTAAAAAAGATAAACAAGCAGTAAAACTTAATTAAAGTAATAAAATTGGCCTTTTATTTAACATCTTTTTATCAGATTAATAAAATCTGTCACTCATTTTTCTCTTATATAAAAAAATTATTTTTCTCATAAATTTAATGTAAAAGCAATTTATGAGGAAAGATGTAAAGTGATACTGTATTTTAATGATATACTTAGTCATCAAATTCAGTTTTATAAAGAAAGGGGAACCACGAGACTGGCCATTTCCTGTTAATGTGTATTTTCAAGAATTAGCGCCACTTAATATGTTGAATTAAACCGGATGTACAGTTTAAACTCTCAATTCAAGTTTAAAACTCACTTAGGTAAGTCATAATATTGTATGTAGTTTGGAAATTATAAAATGAGTAAATTTACTAAGTTTTTAAATTAAAAGATTAACATGACCTAACTAAATACCTATTTCACTATAGATATCAAGTTTCATATATAAATATCATGAATTTCCTTTGTAATAAATTATATGCTTTTCTTAAAGCTGTTATATGTATAACTGGTAACAAAATATGTAAAATAATGTTAAATAAAGTGAAATAATATAAAAATTAATTAAAATCATCAAATGAGTAAAATTAAATGTCATTAAAAATCACATTAAATTAGAAAAATACTAATTACATTAAATTTAAAATAAATAACATTTTACAGTAATTTTTTAAAATAAAATTTTACATAAAATTATCATTAAAAATTTGATTTAATAAATTTTTTTATATTTATTATTAGTTATCTAACGTAAAATATTAGTTAAATCTCATCTATACCATTTGGATCAGAGCCAAACACTTAACATGCACATCCATTTTGCAGAAAATTTCATCGAAATAAGGCAATAACACTTGACTATGTGGTCGAACCAAACAGGATATCCCAAAATAAAACGCATTTCGAATGTAAATAAAACACTTGGAACTTAGTGCCCGATTTTAATAATTATAATTAAAATAAGGTTGAGCCAAGTAGACAAAAAAGATTACTCAACTTCAAATGACCATATGTTTAATCTTCAATTTTTAATGGAGATATATAATTGTTTTTCACCTAACTTTTAACCAGAGTGAGAGGCTTAATGACGTAATTGTGATGTCATGCTTTTCCTGAGGCGAAATGTGAGGGATTATCACTGAACATTTCATTTGAAACTTATGTCGTATTAAGAACAGATGAAGTTAAAGTTCACTGATAGTGCTAAGGCCAATTAGTAAGTATTAAAGTTACAATTTTTATGTTCAAGTAAATAGATAAATTTGTTGATTAATTTAAAAAAAAAATAAAAATCACAGAAAATTGTTTATTATATATGAAGGAATATAAAATTTAATATAGTATTGTGTAAATTGAAGAAAAATAAAAGTTATTTTAAAAATTAGTAATTAAAAAAATTTGCATTTATAAATTAATAAATTTATAATATTAAAAATTATTTTATTTTTAATTTTGTATTTTATTATTATTTTTTTAGGAATTTCCAAATGTCTAAACCAAATCCTCAGCCAAACCTTTTAGATAAGCTTCTGTTTAGTTTAGGGTCACCTGGTCGATTTCAAGTGATAATTTTTATTCTTTTGTGCACAAATGCTTATCCAATCACTTTCAATTTCATTTTTATGACATGGTTTAGAAAAGCACCCACTCATCATTGTCAGGTAAATATTCTCAACTATAAGATTTTATTACAGCTTCATCCTTGACCCTCTTCTACTTTTTTTTTAATTTTTTTAATTCTTACAAGTTTTCAGGATACAAAAAACTTGTACAAATAGGTTAGTTCTCTGCATTTTTAATATGATTAGTGGTGTAGAAAGTTATCAATTTCACCAGGAACTAAACCCTTAAAAATAAAATAAAACTTAAATACATAAACAAAGTAATAAATCTTTGACTTTTATTTTAATTTATTCAATTTGCAAGGCCATGAGAAGTTTGAATTAGGTAATAAGACAGCAGTTAAGTATATAAAATACTTTTTTATAAAAATTTTTTATAAAAAAATTAAACATCTCACAAGGTCAAATTGTAGATTTACCATTTAGTAAAACAAGGCCTTGGATATGAAACCAATTCAGTTCATAATTCATAATAATTTGTAATCAAAATTTTTAATTTGACATGAAATATTTGTTCCATAAATAAAAGTCATTAACCTAGTGACAGTTTCTAAAATAATATTAACCACTTATTATTCAAAAGTTATTGAAAACATGAATAATTCATGGTTACTAACCTATAGTAAACTCCACCATTGATCACTTATAAAGTACATTATTTTTTCTAGATTATTTCTAATGAAACTTATAATGAAACTACTATATTTAAGTTCATTCCAAATGATACTGCCTATAATAAGCAATGTAAACTGTATATTAATCCTGAAAATCACACTGTAGGAGTTAAAACTTGCAGTGTTTATACATATGCTGAAAGCCATGATACAACTATTTCAACTGAGGTAAGTTTAATTATTAAATTTCTATCTAATTTATTAGTTCTTAATATATTTTTTATAATTTTGATTGGTAGTGGGATTTGGTATGTGACAAAAAAGACTTAGCTACCACAGCTGCCACCATTTTCTTTGCTGGTGTCATGATTGGTGGCCTTTTATTTGGCACACTGGCAGATAAGTTTGGCAGAAAACCTATAGTTCTTATTACTTTATATGGACAAGCTCTTCTGGGTATTGGAATTGCATTTAGTCCAAATTATTGGACATTTGTCATTCTTAAGTTTGTTCAAGGTGCTCTTTTACAGGTACGGAATAAGTTTAATATTTTTTTCAATTGTTTTAATAAATAATTGATCAATAATTGTTATAGGGTTTACAATCAAGTAATAATAGTTTAGTTATGGAGATGTTCCCTCTACGTTACCGTACCATTGCTGGTATGATATTAGCAATGTGTGCAACATCAGGACACATGATGCTTGCAGGATTTTTTTATTTAATTCCTTATTGGAATTGGATGCAGTTGACAATAAGTTTGATGACAACAATTACAATTACATATACTTGGTAAGAATGTAATAATAAGCAGTGTAAAAGGTATTGTACGAAGGTCAGATGAAACATTTGTTAAAATGTTTACAGTAAATGTCTTTATTATCTGAGTCTTGTGATCATATTTATAAATACAATATTTTAAATTACTTCAAATATATGTTGCTATGGCCTACCTAAAGGGCCTTTCTACCAAATAGATCATGTATACACTGGCCTGTGGGCCTATAAGTTATTAAAACAAAAAATAAAGAAATAACAAGTTAAAAATGGGGCTCCTATAGTCAATAGATGCATTTAATATCTTAAGTTTTCTGAATGCTGATTTTGCTGCTTTTGCTGCTTTTGTGAAATTCACGAAATTGACTTTTGACTTTGAACAGTTTACTGAAATCTTGCTTTAAGCAATTTGCTTTTTAAAACAGTTCTCAAAACTAGTTCTGAAAAATCCTAAGATCTGATCAATAAAAAACACACAGAGCTAAGTCAAAACAAGATGATGAAAGATTTGCTTTCAGAAAGCTAATTTAGCTATCGGAAAACAAGTCCAAAGTGGCTTTCATGAAATTGGCTTCTCAAAAAAAGCCGATTTTCTAAAAATGATATTGAATGCACCTAATGTGTCTAAGCAGGGCTGTTTTTATAAAAAAAATAAGTGCCAGTACTCAGTTGAGGATAATTTTTTGGGGTACTACGACTGTATAGCCTGGGCAAAATGGCCTGGACTAAAAAAAAATGACGACAATTTTTAATTTTGTTTCTGGCTTGAAAAGAGGTTTTGGTACTCCGTACCGGTGCTTACCAGCACAAAGAAGCCCTGTGTCTGGAGAGGCCAAAGAGTCTTAATTCTGCACTGCTTCTACCCAGCTTGCACATGGGCTCATTGAATTCTTGCTATACCTCTGTAGATATTCATCTATTTGCAAAAATGTTGATCATGATGGTCTATTTACAGGTTATTTCCTGAATCAATACGTTGGCTCCTTTCTCAGAAAAAAGAAAACAGAGCTTTCTACACAATTCAAAGGATAACCAAATGTAATAAAATTCCACTTGCTCAAAACATGCCCCAACAACTTGCAGAAATCTCTGATGACATTGTTGCAAAGGCTTCTAATGTCACTAAATATGATTTCAGAGATCTTTTTCGAACTTCACGAATAAGACGTTATACATTATCATTATTATTTTGTTGGCAAGTTATCATTTTAATAATTGTTAAAGATTTTTATTAACATTTTTGTGTTTAAATTTAACAGGCTTTCAGCTTCTATAACATATTATGGCATACAGTTTTACTTACCTGAAATGGAGCAAAGATATTGGAACTTATTTGCAAGTGGAGCAGCTGAAACAGCAGCAAGATTAGTTGGATATTTTATTATTGGCTATTTTGGACGAAAAAAACCCTTAATATTTTTTTATACAATGAGTGGACTTTTTTGTGTTGCAACAGGACTTGTCAAACATTTTGATTCAAATTGTAACTGATAAATTTCTACCATTGTTCCACTTTACTAATATCATTTTATTGCAATTAGTGGTCTTATTGTCCAACATCTTAACAATTCTGGGAAAACTGTGTTCATCTCAATGTTTTGCTTTCAATGGAATTTATGCTTCAGAAATATTTCCAACAGTTGTAAGGTATGTTTTTACAATTAAATTCAATGTAATTATGTAACAATAATATTTGATAATGTAATACTTTAATAGGACAATAGGATTAGGAGCTGTTGCATGTTTTGCAAGAATTGGTGCTATGCTTGCTCCACAAATATTACATTTGGTACATTTACAGTTTTACATATTTACATCTTTAATTAATATTATTTCAATTATTTACACAGAAAGAATACAGTTACTTATGGGTGCCATTTGTAATTTTTGGTTCTCTTTCGTTTCTTTCTGCCATCAATATATTCTTCTTACCTGAAACTCTCAATGTTCCTTTGCCCAACACTATTGAAGATGTTGAAACAAATAGTAGATTGGCTGAAACAAGTATTAATAAAGATACTAAAGTTGAAGACAATGCCAATGAATGTAAAGCCAATAGCTTTGATAATCCAAGTTTTGACACAACTGAAGATAAAAAGGAAAAAGAAAATGGTGCAATGGACCATAAAAATACTGCTGATGATGAATCACTTGAGAATGAAATTGAGAATGAAAGACTTTGAAGTGTTAGTATTAATAAAATAAGAAATTTAACTGTGATTTTTTTTTACATTTTGCAATATATATATAAAAGACATTTTATTTGAATTTTTTATTATCTTTATATAATTTCTTTTAAATTTTATAGTTAAAGTTAAGTTGAATAATTGTAAAATAAAGCATAAAGCATGTTTATTATTATATCCCATTTACTAAATTTTCTTGTTTTTGTTATTTAAAATTAATGTTGAAATAAAAAGAAAACTTTGTACCAAAAGAAATATTTATGTAATATTTTTATGATTTTACTTTAGGTGATTTCTTAAAAACAAGTTTTTGTTATTAACTTTCCCTATCATAACATTGACCATAATCATTCAAACTGGATGTGATAAGAAGTAATAATACATTTAACTTTAACATTTATAGCACATTGCAGTGTCTGTTTTCACACTTGTTTTGCACCTTAAGAATACATCATCACATTTCAGTATATCAGATGAATCAAGCAAATTCATTTCCATTCAACTCATATCCTATACATCAAACTTGAGAAATTTACTTGAAATCTAAAGTCAGCCACAAAAATCAAGACAAAAATTAATTTTAGTGACATATATAAAAAATGAATAGAAATTTACAGTAAGGAATCACAAAGTAAGCAACTGAGTTATTTATTTCTCATATTTTCTTAATTTTTAAACAATTTGTAGATAACAAAATGTCTTCTGATAATGCTAATATTCAGGATGATCTTTTATTAAGTTTGGGATCTCCTGGTAGATTTCAAGTAATATTTTTCTTGTTGCTATGTACAAATGCATTTCCATTCACATTCAATTTTATTTTTATAACATGGTTTAATACTATACCACCTCATCATTGCAAGGTACTTGATTCATTTAATGACACAAATAATACTGGAAATTATATCTTTGATGAGTGTCATATGTATATTGATCATGATAATCATAGTTTTGGAATTCAAAGTTGTAATAATGGCTACACATTTCATGAAGGCTATGACCATACAATAGCTTCAGAGGTAACTTTAAATCTTATTATTTATAATTTACTACTTTTACAAATTAAATT
This sequence comes from Geophilus carpophagus, assembly GCA_034687075.1. Lineage (NCBI taxonomy): Eukaryota > Metazoa > Arthropoda > Chilopoda > Geophilomorpha > Geophilidae > Geophilus > Geophilus carpophagus. Next base: position 37,503 of record JAQFZN010000198.1, read on the forward strand.
CAATTTACAGTGGGATTTAGTATGTGATAAAGATTATTTATCTACAATGGCAGCCACCATTTTCTTTGCTGGAGTTATGTTTGGAGGGTTTATTTTTGGCACTTTAGCAGATAAGTTTGGAAGGAAGCCAGTGATTCTGCTGACATTATATGGCCAAGCAATAATTGGTATTGGAACTGTTTTCAGTTCATCTTACAACACATTTGTTGTTTTGAAGTTTGTGCAAGGAGCTCTTTTGCAGGTATTAGCTGTGACTGCCCTTCCTTACTCACCTTGTTAGGGAAAAAGAGAGGTAAAGGGATGGCTGGTCAGGAAATAAATATACTGAAAGATATCATAATAAATCATTATTTATAATGTCTAAGAGTAATGATCTTCTGCTATGATTTACATGCGACTACTAGCAGAACCAGGGTTTCCCTGTTTCCAACCATGACAAAAGAACAGAGTTCTAATAATTATTATAAAGCAGTGCTAGCATCTCTAAGAATTTGAAAAAACCTTGGCATGCATAACTCAACTCCTGCATTTGCAGATAAGATATTGTGATAAAACCAATACATTGCATCTTCATTAACAAGTACAGCTAAAGATGAGATTCACCTCCTTTTGATGCATGAATTCAGCATGTTTTTTCTAGGCAAAGGGTTAACTCTATCTGACTCTTAAGATGTTACCTACTCTTGACCAATCAGGTGCAGTAGCATAACTAAATTTTTTGACTCTGGCAAATTTTTATTTTGATAGTTTAATCCAAAACATATAAACAGGACTGTTCCACTTAATCTGGGACAGTTGGCAGATTTAAGTGTGGGTTCTTGTGGAGTCCTGCCTCCCTATAGTTATTTCACTAGCTGCATTCAGAACTATTTTTCCTGTGTCTCCTGTTTTAAGTCAGTGTTGTTTTAGCAGTAACACTGGCCATTTAAGAAATGTGTTTGCTAAACATTTGTTTTAGGTTGTTTTTTACTATAGGTAAGCTAAAAAAATATAATTGGTTCAACCAGTTCTATTTTTTGGTAAACAGAGTTCAAGATGGCTGCTTGTCATTCTCAGAACATGATTCTTTTTTCTACTTTTTTGCTCATTATATAAATTAATTACAATGTCAGATAGGTATAACTAAGCATTATATAAAAAATTAAAACAATAAATATCTTTAAAATAATTAAGTCCAAAGTTAAAGTTAGATTGACAGTGCTGAAAATTAAATGTGCATGTGTTGTTTCCCTTAAAACAGGAATTGAATCGTGTTTTTGTTTCAGCTAACACTAGCTGCAGAAACAAACACAAGAAAGTAAATGACATTGTAACAATTAACACAACACTAGAGACACAGGAGAAACTCATGTTTTGGAATGCAGCTACTGAATTGTCAGTGACTTCACTTGAAGTTAGAATACTGCCATATGATCCGTGAGAGTCAAAAGGGAGTCACAAAGCAATTAAGAGACAACACAATCAAAAATTAACTGTTTAGCCTTTAACTAAATGTATGAGTATAAAAAAGCCAGATATTTTTGTTTACTAGGGTTTGCAATCATCTAATAACAGTTTGATTATGGAAATGTTCCCTCTATGCTACCGTACCATTGCTGGCACTTTGCTAGCAATGTGCACTCCAATTGCACACACAATTCTTTCTGGTATTTTATATTTAATTTCTAATTGGAAATGGATGCAGTTGACAATTAGTTTACTTACAATACTCACATTGTCATATTCTTGGTAAGAATTCAAAATTTGTTTGTTTACTTCTAACTATTGCAAAATAATTATTTATATCAATAGGTGTTTTACTGAATCAATTCGTTGGCTATTTTCGCAAAACAAGAAATTGGAAACAATGGCGCAAATCCAAAAAGTTGTTAAATTTAATAAAATCTCACTTGGAGAAGATCTTGCTGACCAATTAGATGAAATATTCAAAGAAATTACAATAAAAACTCAAAATGTTATTAAATATGATATCAGAGATTTGATCAGAACAACAGTAATAAGGAGATATGCTATCTGTTTAGCATTCAGCTGGTAATTAGCATTCTATTACATAGCACTAGATGCTTATTATTATCTCAAACAGGTTTTCTGTGGGTGTTACATATTTTGGAATCCAATTCTATATACCCCGAATGAAAGGACGTTACTTAAATTTATTCCTCAGTGGTGCAGTGGAAAGTGTTACAACAATATTTGGATATTTTCTTATTAATAGAATGGGAAGAAGAAATTCTTTAGTTCTGTTTTATACAATGAGTGGTGTCTTTTGCATTGTAACTGCAATAATACAACAATTTACTAAACAATGTTAGTAATTTATTGAAGAGTTCTATATTGGTTATATATAATGTGTATTTTTCTTGCAGTGACAATATTGTCTAATGTTTTAGCTATATTAGGAAAACTGTTTTCTTCACAGTGCATAGCTTTCAATTTAATATATGCATCTGAAATTTTTCCAACAATTATAAGGTAAAGTCAGGATATATTAAAATTGCAAAACTAATGTTGTTAATTTCATTCTAGGACAATTGGTTTAGGTGTTGTCGCATCATTTAGTAGAATTGGAGCAATGTTAGCACCACAAATTTTAATTAATACAGTAAGTATTTAATCTATTTAATAAAATACTATTTTTATTAATAGATTTATATGTTTGTGTATTTCACAGAGAAATCATGCCTCATTATGGATATCCTTCATCATTTTTGGCGCTTTGTCCTTTATTTCAGCTGGATTACACATAATATTTTTGCCAGAAACACTCAATGTTTCTTTGCCAAATACGATAGATGATGTGAAAGACTTAAATATAAAGAAATCAAGAAGTCAAAAAAGAATCATTGAACATGATCAAGAAAGAGGTATAGACAATCCAGCAATGATTAAAACAATAGAAGATATAGCAAGCAAATAAAATAACAATGAAAGAATAAATCAAATATAATTAACCGAAAAATTGGAAAATTGTGATTCTTTTTGTGATACTAAGAAATATCTATTATTTTTGTTTTTATTAGCTTTTTTAGTTTAAACAAGCATAAGAAATACAGAAACTCCAAAAAAGAAATATTTTTCTGGTAAACAATAACACAATAAAATCACAACTTCTGAAATGTCTGCAGAATTTTGTTTTGGAATTTCTATGGCACTTGTATATTTTTATTGTTCTATTAACATAGCAGCAATACAACCTGGAAGCTAAATTCCATCCCATTAAAGCATTGCACCTTAAAGAGGAAAGCCATCAATAAATAATTACAGTACAATTGTGTGGTGTATTCACCACATAGTTACATTATTAGGATGATTATTAGAGTTGGCCGTGGCAACCTATTGTTTGCTCGGCCTTTTCCTAGTCTATTATT
>JAQFZN010000199.1:0-40782 GCA_034687075.1 Geophilus carpophagus
TTACAGTTAACATTCAAATACATTCAAAATACATAATTGCATTATGTTTGAATTTGAATGAATAAATAATACAAGTGCATAAACCGATAAGCCATTTGTTAACTGAAACTTAAAATATCTTGGTATCTTTTTTGCCTATTTTGCTTTTTTAGTGCCTATTAGTCCCTATTTTGCTTTTTTGAATGCGTATTTTGCCTGCCTATTTGGACTTTTTTTAGTGCCTATTATCCCGGACCTAGTAATTTATATTCGAAGACATTATCAGAGTATAATTTTTTTCTTCACAACAGTGTATACAGTAATACAGTAATTGCTGTGATCATTTTTTAATGGCAGAAAAAAAACATACAGGGATAAATAGGTGAAAATGTTGGAAAATGGATTTTACAAATTCCCTTACATACTCGATCTCCTTTATAAGCCCACCCTTCGACTTTAGAAGGGGAAAATATTTAAATGTGTGACCCATTCATAAGCCCACCAACATTTCTATTAAAAAATAAAACCCATTAAAGTTCAATTCATCTGATTCTTCAAACATTTGGTGGAACTTTTTCTCCATTTTATATTTGTTGCATCACAATTTAGTTCAGTTTTCTTTTACCAATACTCATTTTAAAGATTACCAAGTACATTAGTGGGCTTATACACCAATTTCTATAACCTACCTAATAATATGATTGGCTAGATATATTATTTGTCTATGACTCGCTCATAAATCCACCCTGGGACTTTTCCAAAAAAAGTGGGCTTTAGAACGAGTATGTATAGCAATCAATTTATTCAGAATTTACATTGACGTACAAGAACTACTGTTTGACATTAACATGTGCTGAAGATTCTTAAGAAAAGCGGAATGTCATTTTGTATCAAACAAGTGTCACAATTAACTCTTGCAGAACTACTTATTATTTAAAACGTTATTTTAATTTCATATATAACTCATAAAAAATTAATTTTATGAAACTGAAGCCAGTGTTAATATTTTCTAAAAGTTGGTATTTCTTACCGGGAAAGAGTTAATAGAAAGGAGGAGGTGTGAAAGGAACTCAACTGAGGTAATGGAGCCCAGCCAAGTAGGTGACATTTATTTTAAGACAACTTGTCAAACTTCCATAAATGTTTTAACAATCCAATTCAAGAAAAAAATATAAAAGTGAAGTAAGAATTGAATGAATTAAAATTTCAAGAAAAGACGAGTTTCGATTGCATCAATTGCTATCAATTACAATATTCAAGATAAATAAAAATTGGAAATTATCTTTTCGAAATTTATATTAATTAACATTATAAACAATCAATTTAAACGTCGCATCATCAATTTTATTCCATTGTAAGATTTTTTTAAAATTAAAAAAAAAATCCCCTAAAAGTGACCTACAAGTGCACCTGCATCGCAACAAATTAGTCTGACAAATTAAAAATCTCTTCTGTTGTCCATGTAATAATAACCGTTTCATATTTTTAATTTGTGTATTACACAGAAACCTACGCTTATTATTACAATTTTTTTTACATTTTTCTATATAAAACTGTACGCATGCGCGGTTTTAATTCCAATCACTAGAATCTCCGAAAATGCATTTGTGCAGCTTCCAACGACTACACTTGTCGGGCCTCAAGACGGATATTAAAACTCGGTCGGATCTTAATTAAAATTATGTTAGAAAAATAAACCCCTTTTTCTACCCTCTTCCCCACCCTGATAAATAAAAATTTTAAATATATCAAAGCTCTTGACCATTTTAATACTTATAATTATAACATTAATACTTACATCTCACGATAAGTCTACACGAGAAACCTAACACTGATTAAATCTAGACAATAGAAAAGGATTGAAGATTACAGCTGATATCATCTTTGTCAGCATCACCAATCTAATCACTCTCTAAAATACAATCATAATTAAACATTTTTACACTCAAATAAATTTCTTTTTATATTACTGCATTTCATTTAAAAAGAACCATTCAACCTCTAACTTCCATATTCTAGAAATTAAATGAGAGGAAATGAAACAGACATTTTTGATCAATCTTTGTGATAACTGGGATAAAATCTTAACCCCTGTGGTCAAGGGTCAGGTTACCCACAAATTCATAGTGGCTTTGCGCAACACTCTTCTCATTCTCTCTATACCCTTACCTGATTATTAAAGCAAATTCGCCACCCTCATTTTCTATAAAATAGCGTAATTGAAAACCTTTATTACTAGAGTCATCAGTGGCCACGAGGACCCTGCACGTGTCTTTCCCCCTTCCCAATTTTCATGGTGCATGCTTTCATCATTTGATCCTCTAAATCTTGTTCAAAGACCCCCCAGCCTCCATCTATTTCGTGGTGGGTCGTGTCAAAATAATTTTATTTGATTTGAAATAATTTTTTTTCACATAAATTGGATGAAAAAAATTTTCTGTTTAAAATCTTGTCGTTTAATTAGATAGAAATTTATTTCTTTTATTTTTTTTAAAATCAATTTTGCAGCTGACAGCAAAGTCGACCAATCAGATTCTTCTCTATCTTTGCGAAATAGCAATTGGTCCTTTTCCTTTGCTAACCCACCAATAGCTATTTGTACAGAAACAGTTACAATTGCAATAAAAGTATTTTTTGAAACCTTTTATTAAGTAAAGTGATGTCAACAACCATCACACCATTTTTGCTGCTTGAGCTCGTCATTGAGCATCGTTTTCTTCATTTCTCTGCTTCTTATTCAAATTTATCCAATTTACGCATAATTATCATACAATGACGCAATCTTGTCATTTATAATACGAACTAATACCTTCAATATCTGATGATTACGGCCAATAGCCGAAGACGTAACATATTATTGTACAAATTCAAAGCCATCTTCATCTTTCTTTTTCTTGGCAACCGGCTGAGAAAACGCATAAAATGGAACGAGAAACTTGCTTCGCTGGTTTAACTCAACCTCCACATCTCACTTCATCTTCCATTTTCTTAGATGATTCCGAGTTGGAGATGGGTAGTTTCCCGCTATCACCTGTTGATTTCGATCCACTAACGAATTTCTTCTTCAATCCATCAACAGCAGCAAGTTACAAGTATGTTTTAATCTCATATTTTATTACTTTAGACTTATAAAAAGAAAGATATTATTTAAAAGTACTACGCATTGATTAGATTAAATCCAATCGAAATAGAAAGCACGATTCTTTATGGATACTCTTATTCAATTTTCAATCAATTAATTATATATTTACACTTCATATTAGAGACTTTCCAATCTACAAAACTGAAAAACCATCACACGACGTTGCGGATGTTCTCTTATCTCTCAAGCACGCCGTAGTTCATCCAAACCACCAAATACCTATTCCATCAATATCGCCAATGAGCGCTTATTCACCATACCAAACACAGGGATCTTCTACAACCCAAAATGGGCCTGGATCCATTGCTTATTCAGTTCATCCACAGCCGCAAATGATTCCATCAGTTCAATACAACCAGTACCCGACTTGCTTAGATTCTTCTCCTCCGCATCATCATTCAGCCCAAAATGGAAGCAGCAATGTATTTCCAAGTATGAGCGTAAATGTGTCCATGAATATGACTATGGGTGTACCCGGAATGAGCTACAATATAGATGCAACACCACCGCAACATCAAGTCTTATGGAATCATGCAAATGCTACATCGGCGCTCCCACCTCCGTCTAATAATTCGTATTCTCACCAAAGCGGACCGTTACCGCCAATTCACATGTCGTATTCAGGACCCGGTGCAAATTATTCTTCTGGTGGAAGTTATTCGTTTACTGCTGAGTTTAGACCCGGTGATTCGTTTGATCGAGACCCTCAACAAAGTTTTAAACCTCCATCGTTTCAACCCCTAAAAGCCACATCTTCGTTTGCCGCTATGCGAAAACGCTCTATCTCAACTTCAAGTGCAATTGCTAATGAAAATTATAATATTGCAACTGAAAAAAATAACTTGTGTCGGATTTGTGGGAAAGCGTATGCTAGACCAAGTACTTTAAAAACTCATTTAAGAACTCATTCCGGGGAAAAACCATATCGATGTCATACGTGCAATAAATCATTTTCTCAGGTAGGAATTAAATATAATAATTATTTTCATTTAATCTCTTTTTACTTCCTTATTGAAGTAATTTTTATTTGTTTTTTTAAATGCGTAATTATTGTTTCGCAGGCTGCAAATTTGACGGCTCACATTCGGACGCATAGCGGGGAAAAACCCTTTCGCTGCCCAATTTGTGACCGTCGTTTCTCACAGAGTTCCTCCGTTACAACACACATGCGCACTCATTCTGGTGAAAGGCCCTACAGATGTCGAATGTGTAAAAAGGCTTTTTCTGATTCGTCAACTTTAACTAAACACGTACGAATTCATAGTGGAGAAAAACCGTATCAATGTCGTCTCTGCCTTCTACGATTTTCCCAATCGGGAAATCTTAATCGACATATGCGTATACACACAAATACCGGATGATGGTGCCATCTTGTGGCAATTTATTAAAATTTCATCGTTTCACAATATTTCAGTGTAGAAATAAATAATTTGTGCTTTTAACATATGTTCCTACTTCCTGATGTAAAAGTACAATTTTTAATGTAGTATTTGGAGTATAAAATTTATTCAATTTTTTTTTTGGGTAAGTTATTTAAAAAAAAATAGAGCATGCTTGGGTATACTTAAAGATGTTATTCCATTCTGTACTAAATAAAATACTAAATTTTATATCAATGAATATGACGAAAATAAAAGCTTTAAATGTAAAACACGTGTATTTATTAAGCTATTATCTACAATTTTATTACTTCATTACAAAAACGAAACTTATGCAAAAATATCTGATAGAGGAAATCAGTTAAAAATACATTTTACGTAGGCATATTACTTTAAAAATAATCTTTAGCTACAACTTTTTTTAACAATGACAATATAGAACAAAATTTGATATCGATTATTTTGAAACGAAACATGAAGATAAAGGGCGGAAGGAATAAAATTACATTCTAAGCATAGACGGGGAATTCCATAGTTTTGAAATAAATTATAATGATTTGTTGATATTAATTTTAAAAACGGTTAAAGTTGATAAAATATTTATCTTTGCTCTCATCATTTAAAATAAACTGGAAAGTCATACTTCAAATAAAAATTAAATAAAAAAATCACTGAGTGTAATTAACATCCTATTCGTACAAATCCCACTCTTATACATCATTTTGAGTAGTGGAAAGTTTCAACCTACGTAATATCACGTACACACATTATTATCAATATTATTGACATTATGTAATGAATTATGACGCAAAAATGACGTAAAAATACGAGAATTTTTTCAGGGAAACATGATAAATTTTAAACCCAAATAAAAATTCTACAAAATACTTTATTTTCTCCATTAAACAAAATAAAACACATGTATTCTCAATTCTATTCTCTATTTCCTCGTCATTTGTTGACAAATAAAAGGAAGTTTGTTTAAATTTTTTATCTACATTTTTTTTTTAATTTTAAAGTTGCAAAGAAAGTTCCTATTTACTGTGTTTTATCTTATAAAATAATCATCTGCACTCGATTTATATTTATATTTAATATAAATTGCAGCATAGTTTCAATTTAAGCCCCTGAGTAAGTTTCCCCTTAAAACTCACACTTGCGCATGCGTCAATATCTGGGGAATCCCGCATCGCGGATAAAATAAAGCGATCAACAAACCAGTTGCTAGCACTTGCATTAACTTAGCTAAAGGTAACATTAACCAGCTTTACTTGGATGGCTACCAGCGATGGATTTGTGGATAGAAGCCCAATACCGAAAGAAGCAGAGGAACCTACAACGGCGACATTACTCGAAGCAACTTCTGTCAACTGTCATCTGCTAGCTGAAAAATTGCGTAAACAAGAGTCACAAGGAAATGTGGTAAATATTATTCTCACCTATAAAAAAATATAATTAAATTATAAAAAAATTAATATTTACAATTTTTCTGTATTATTTTTTTTTTATTTATTTTTTCATTTTACTTATTTTTACATTTTATTTTTACTTTTATTTTTAATTTTTAATTAATTATTAATTTAATCAAATACTACATTACAATTTTTAATTTTTCTTCAATCACAAAAATGTAAATTTTTCGGAAAATTGCAATTTGATTATTGCAAACAAGCATGAAATTTGTAAACTGATTTCGTAATGTTTAGTCAGTCAAATGACATTTAGTCAGAATTTTTTTGACTGGAATTTAGGTTGAGTGCAACATCCTCTTGTGATAATTTTTCTTGGAATTAGAAATCCTCAATAGCTGTCATTCTTGAGTCATTGGTATATTTACAAATACAGTCCTTATAAGTGCACATCTTGGGCTTTACCTTACGTTTTCCTGAATTTTGGACAAATTGAAACTGAGAGTATATAAGTTGACAGATGATCAAAAGAAGGCCCAACATTTTTTCAGCAAACGGATGAATTCGTTAAACCAAAACAGATATCAAAAGATCCTATTCATTTGTACAGAATGACGGTTAGGTCAGGGGAAATCCCAAGGAAAGAGATTGACCTTTTCAAACATGGATTAGAGTTTGATAAAAATTTCCCCTTGCTGATAAATCATCTAGGTACTTGCAATTTGTCATTTCTTATGATTGATATAAATTGGAAGGACTTTAGATTATAAGTAACACGTTCATAATGAAAGTCCTTGACCAAATTAAAAATAACCTCAGCCCTAAACAGATCAGGGTGCAGTCATTATTACGTCATCATCATCATTAATAGAGGCACTACACGTGAAATGCGTATTGAGAAATTTGTTTGTTGATCCGTGAATATTAATTTTTTCCTTATCTGGTGTTTTGTAACTCAGTTGAATGTTTCAAACATTTCTAACCTCATTTTATTGATTTTTTTGTCACGCATTTCTATTAGTTTTATAATTTACTTGTTTATTTAATTACAGAATGCAATTAATTCCTATCTTGGCAATAACTTACCTAACCCTTCCAAAGATGAAAAGAGTAAATATTTTGCATTACTTTCTGATTATATTCAACTTAAATCTGATAAGCAAAATGTAAGGTTTCATATTAATTGTTTATAAAATTATTTTTTACATTAAATTATTATTAATTTTCTAGATAGAGGATTATAACAAGAGACTGTTAACATACAGGGCTCAAAAAGATGAATATACGGATAAGTTAATGCGAGAATATAAAATGAAGTCACGTCCTACTAGCTCTGATAAATCACCAAATGCATCGAGCGATAATGTAACTATTTCTAAAGAAAAATATGAAAAAATGTGTGAAGAAATGAAAGCCAAATATCGCGAAAACGCATTACTCAAGAAGGAAGTAGATAAGAGCAAAATGGAGCATAAAGAAGAGACGGAAGTTCTTAAAATGCAAGTTCGTGCTCATAGGGATGATTGGGAAGCTGAACGACGGGAGAAAGTTGAAGTAGAAAACAGAGAATTGCGATTACAAGAAAAGGTGCATGCAATGGAGAGAAAGGTTGGTGAAATATTTTTTAATTATTTATTATTAAGTCTTCTAAACTATAATTATTTTATTTTAGATACAACAATTGCAGCAACAGTTGCTTGAAAATGATAATTGCAAATGTCAATGTCATAGTAATTTTAGTACTGGATCGCAGAGCGAGCCAATAATAAGAAATCATCAATCGGCACTTTCTTCTGGTTCTTATTACGGAAGTTCGGTAAGAATTTGTTGAATTAAAGCTCAGTGATAGGTTTCCCATTGAAAAAAAAAAACCTTCTAATTTTTATTTCTAAACTATTATTTCTTGATATATATTTCCTTTCTTGGAAATTTTTTATCACTTAAAAATTTCCAATTACGAAATAATCTCAAAAAAAAATTCAGATGACTAGTTCCTCCTTGAGGACCTAGTTTTTTAATTGTTGTTTGTTGGAATACTTATGGTTAATTTAATTAGGTTTTTTTTCTTTTACAGGGCAGATTAATTCCACGAAGTTCACATTATAATTTATCAAATTCAGATATAGTATCTGACTCTGGAGCGCAAGGGGGATCAAAGTATTCCTCTTCATCATCACCTAAACAATCAATTATTACTGCTCCAACTATTAACTATAATAAAAGTAATGATATCCACTGTCCTGACTGCGGTAAAGTGTTTCCTGAACATGTTCATCTTCACTTTTTAGAGCATTTTGAAAAATGTCATCGCAGAACTCTGTTATGATATTTTGTTTGAATGTACCGTGTACTCCAATTAGGACATCAGGGTAATAATTGCAAATTAATTGAATTTTGCAGACTTTTTCAAGGTATTTACCCTTGACTGAATTGGTGTACGCAAAGAAATGATAAAGTAAAGAAAACTATAAAAAAAAAAGTAAACATTTAATAAAGAAACACATAATTTTAGAAGTTTTAAAGCAGCACTTGTATTTTATGTTTTATGTTGTATATTATTGTAAAAAAGTGGGGATCAACTAACCACTAACATTATTTTCTCGTTTTATAGCTGATGTCAAATATTAAATTTTCAACCAACTAATCTTTAATAACAAGCTCTTTTCAAACCACTGCTCGTAAATACTGCGTTTTATGTTATTTTATAGTTGATAAATTTCAAATTATTGAATTGTTTTCTAAATTGTGTAGAAAAATAACATTGTATTTAATATTTAAATGAGGGTGAATATTTATATTGATGAGTTTCATCACACATGTCACTTCTAAATTTAACTTATTATTGTAATTGAATGACTTCATTTTCATGACTGAAAGAAGTATTTATGGAAACTTGTTTTGGGTTTTTAAAATTTACATTTTTTTATTGTAATAATTAATTAATTAATTAATTAAAAATGACAAAAAAAATTTTCTTTTACTAATATTTTTTCATTTTATAAAAACTTCTTTACCACCAATTTTCCAAGTATATAGTACCAAAAAATGTTCTTAAAAGAGGAAGGGGAAGAAAGGAAAACTTAAAGTGCAAAATAAAGTAAAAAAGAATGGGATAAAAAATAAAAACAGGTTCCAGTTCCTCAAACCCCTTTTCTAGGCCATTAACTTTTTTTTATAAATTGTTTTTCCTCAATAAAGAATTTGTTGCATTTTATACACATGAAAATAAATGTACTTAAATGGGCATTGAACAATAATACATGAGACTTTAATTTAATTAGTTTTAGTTTGATTGGCAAGTGAAATATGAAAATTTACTACTAGCGATGCTATTTCCCTTTAATCAAACTAAATAAAACAAAAAGCATGTGACAAGTTGGCATCGAAAGACAGAGAAATAAGTGAGATGTTCACTTCTCCGTTGTCTCTTGAGTAACCAAGCGTACTAAAGACGAGAAGTTGAACATATTCTGAGTTTAGCGCGGAAAATAAACATGAAATAATTTCAGTATACAAACTTTTGTTCATTTAGAATTCGGTTTAAAATTGCCTGAATTTTCTGGTTTTCCGTAAATGGCATCCGAGATTTAGTTGAACATAGATTGGATGAACGATGACATTTCACCAAGATACTCGTTAGTTGCTCAACGGATGTAATGAGGTGTATCAATTAGCACAATGTTCTTCATGCATTCAAGAAAATTCATAATTGTGGATGCAATTAGTGGGATAAACTGGTTTTTCTTTATGGGGAGCGATCGCCCCCATCGCCACCTCCCCTTGAGGCAGCATTGGGCAAGAAAATTTTTAATTTCACAAAATTTTATATATTTTTTAATTTTTAGCATGTGTTCTAGCTTTCTTTCTTCGTATTTAATTGTATTAAAAAGTATATTGAAAAATCAAGCTGTGAAAAGCTTCTGAGCTGTGAAACCCTGATACAGAGAATGAGTAGCGCCATCAAGTATCGGATTTTTCAAGTAGGCGCAAGGAACAATCATTTCCGTTATATTTATTTATGGTTGCCGAAAACGGTATAAACCCAAGTGGTGGTAGATGAAGCTAAAATAAATTCCACTGAAATAATAATTAACCTTAATAATAACAGCAATCAATTACCTTGAACAGTAATAATAAGTGCAGGTTAAGTTTGATCATTGGCTGCTCATTACTTGACTTTAAATGAAATCAACAATTTCAAAATCTCAGTAGCTCGAAACAGGATTCGAGGTCGAATCATGACCATGACATTAGGTTTGGTTTGTGGACATTTAAACACCCGCGTTTGTTTATTTTACTAATTAATTTTTTAATAGATTCTCAGAATATCAAAACAAGCACAAATTGACTGCATGGGATCCTAGGAAATCGAATTTGCGAAAATGCACTGGCAAATAAATTTGCTGACATAAATCTTGCTATGAAGCTTGAAGACATAATTGCAAATATAGAAAAGGATAAAAAAATTCCCGTAAAGGTTTTACCGGTGACATTTTAAAATTTAAAATTTATAACTTTGATTTTTTTTACACTTACATTAGGAGCAATATTGAGTCATTCAAAAAAATGCAAAAATTATTTCATATCCAAGCAACCAACACCACCTGGAATTGAAAGTGTAGGGCGACTTATGAATGCGGATATTACGAAATACTTAAGAGGATTAATCAAGCAAGAAGCTACTGTTTGAAGAATGATTTTTGATCATCTGTTAAACAGAGAAACATCTATAACAGCTGTCATTCTGTGGATCAAATTGATTTGGCTGATTTTGGTAGTTATACTGAACTATCAAAAGGAAATTTGATAATTCCTTCAGGGTTTTGTTCTGAGCTTAATATTTTAATTTTTAATTTAAACATTGAGAATGTATTTTCAAAGATTGAGCAGTTTCGTGCATACGATGGAAGGCATGCCGATCGTTGACTCTTTCTATAGCTGGTACGAATAATGTGTGAAAATGGGGAATTGTTTGAAATTAATCATTGTTATAATATCATTAGCTGTATGGAAAGCATCTGCAATAGATGTGTTACAATTTTTTGAGGAAGTTCCTCAATGTTCCATGTACAGCAAACCAATTCGATTAGGCAGTAACTACAAAAAATAATTCTTAATATTTTCGATATATATTTTGATTAAATATTTTTCATTTCAGAATTCGGTGGTTAAATGAATCGTAAATAACCATCTTGGATCAAAGCAAACTGATATATTTTAGCTAAAACTATTTACTTGCATCCTTATGATATTCAAGTTAGTTTGTTGTATAACTTCTGTAAAATAAAAACATTATCTAATCAATTTTCAGTAATTTTTTTCAAAAAATTTCATCCAACTTTATTTCAACTACTCGTTGTACCTTTCCGACTGAAATATTTATCATCCCCGATGCTCATGCTTCTAAAATATCTATGCATGGATTGAAGGATTATTCTTAAATTCAAATTATAAATGTAAAAATCAAAATGTATTTTCTTCAATCATAAAATTTCATTAAATTTTGTAAAAAAATATATTTATAAATATAAAAATATTTTCAGTTTGGGAATAAAAAAACTTACTAACTTTTAAAATATATTATATTTTTGTTTTATTCCTAACAATTATTTAAATGAGTATAACAAATGTTACGGAATTTTTTTCAGAATATAATAAAGCTATAAAAAAAATATATAAAACTGCTTGACATTTACAATCTAATAAAATAATAACACATCCGTTTGTATAACTACCTAAAATTGCAGCTAAACAATACTTAGAAAGTTCTGTCATCTAAGTTCATCTTAACCCGATCCAAACACCTCAAATAAGCGCTGTAGCCTTGACTATAGCTCGTAACGCAACCTGATTCAGGAATTACGTCATAGCAATTGTCGCCGACTAGCGATCAGTATTAAAACTGTACATAGCATAAGCAAAGAAACCAAACGAAAGCTGATGAGTCCCGCGCCTGTTATAGTCCTACATACATCGCAGTGCTGTTTAAGTGGAATTTGCACGTGTTCAAGTATGCAGTGGACTTAATATATTATTTTGGTCCAAAATGGATCGCTGTCATTATTGCAAGTTTAGGTAGCATTCGGCTATTCGGGTGGGTGATTGTGTGGCGAAACTGCTGTAACTATAATGGAGTATTGCCGGTGGCCTATCCGGAGTTTAATTTTTTTGTTGCTAATTATGATGGAAGTGTCGAATAACAGTGCTGAAGATTCATCGAAAGTAATGATTAAAAGCATAACTATAAAAGAAAATGAATGTACAAACGGCGAGCACAGTTCCAGGTGCGTCTATGCCTACCAAGACGCAAAGGTGCAATTGAAAATTCAAGTTCCAAGTAAAGATTATAAAGTGATTTTAGGTTGGACGTGGACAAAGAAAGAGTATAACGACACGTGTGATCAACCCCATGCAGTGAAACAAGAAATTTTATCGGAAGAGAATTTAGTGAAAGTAATTCAAGTGTCTTTTAAATTAGACGGATTAAAAAGCGAAGAACAAGATTTATATTTCTGCACTGGAATTAAAATAAATGATTCACGAAAAGAAAAGTGGATCCATCAGGGGGAAGAGGGTTTAGTACAGGTCAAAGTCAGGTGAGGTATTAATATATCAATTATTTTACATTTTTGCAAAGCTAGGATTACATTGTGAAATTTTAGAACATGATCTTGTAATCTCAGATTAAGTTCTTAAATTAAAGTTACAATTGTTTTTCTTTCTTTTTCTTTTTTCTTTTAAAATAATAATTATAGTCTAAAGCATAAAAATATAAATTTAAGCTTTTATCTGATTGCATTTTTATGACTATGATTTAATCTGGCATTTTATTTATTACAACCTTGTCAAACTGAGAGGAAATTAAAAGCATAAAAATAGGTTCACTTTCTTAAGAATATATTTCCTGGATAAGAAAATTGATTGACTGTCTTATAAGTAATTTAAATAAATGAAGGGAGGTCACTGAATTTCAATTGCGTAATTAATCAAAATTAATGTTTCTATTATCACATTCCAGAAAAGTGATTGCAGCAAGTATACTAGGAGTTCGAGGCGATGCAGAAAAGGCTGTTCATTCAGAGGAAGGATTAACTATTAGTGCAAATACCAAAGTATCACTTCGTTTATTCGGTTTAAATTTTTCCAAGGATTCATATATTCGATTCACTACCGATTCGGCTGCAGCTAAAGTTGATTGCAATGATTTTAGATTCCCAACAGAAGCAATTGCAGTAAATTTATCATAATTGAAAAATATTTATATCAAAATTTCTTTAAATGATTTTTCATTTTTTTCTTTTAAATATAGGTTAGTGAAGTAACCCCAAATACCGCTGTAGTTGAAGTCTCATTACCTGAATCACAAAATGAAGAGTATTATTATATGTGTGTTAGAAATGTAGGTTTTAATTCGGAGAGTGGTGAATTAGTTACATGGGTCCATCAGGGAAACGATCCATGGTTAAAAATAAAATCAGTTGGACCTGTTCTTCCAATATGGCTACAGGTAATTATAACCCGTTAGAAATAATTTATATATATTATATTACAAAAATTAATTATTTAAATTTAAAATTTTAGATTTTATTTATTATTCTACTATTAACATTTTCTGGCTTATTCAGTGGTCTGAACTTGGGTTTGATGGCATTAGATCGGACAGAGTTGAAAATTGTTCAGAACTGTGGTACCGAAAAGGAGAAAAGTTATGCTAAAAGCATCTTACCTGTGCGAAAAATGGGCAATTATTTACTGTGCAGCTTATTATTGGGAAACGTAATGGTCAATAGTACACTGACTATTTTGTTGGATAACCTGACATCAGGGTTAATAGCTGTAATAGCTGCTACATTGGGTATTGTCATCTTCGGTGAGATAGTTCCGCAAGCAATTTGCTCCAGACATGGTCTCGCAGTGGGCGCTCGTACGATTTACGTCACAAAACTCTTTATGTTGCTGACCTTCCCGCTTTCATTTCCAATAAGCAAGATTCTGGATGTTTTTTTGGGCGAGGAAATCGGCAATGTTTATAATCGTGACCGCCTTAAAGAGCTCATAAAGGTTAATTTGATTAATTCATTTTATTTGCTTATAATAATAATTCATTTATTTATTTTGTTTGTAGGTAACCCATGAATATCACGACTTGGAGAAAGATGAAGTAAATATAATTTCCGGCGCGTTGGAATTAAGAAAGAAAACTGTGGCCGAAGTAATGACTCGATTGGAGGATGTTTACATGGTTCCTTACGATGCCATCTTAGATTTCGAGACTATGTCTGATATAATGAAGCAAGGTTATACAAGAATCCCAGTTTACGACGGCGAAATATCAAATATCATGTCGCTGTTGAACATAAAAGATTTGGCCTTTGTGGATCCTGATGATAACACACCTTTAAAAACGTTATGCCAGTTTTATAATCATCCTACAAATTATGTATTTGAAGATACAACTTTGGATATAATGCTCAATGAATTTAAGAAAGGTATTTAATTAGTTGAATCAGTGAATTTGATATATGATACGATTAGAATTTTATTCTCTCAAATTGTTGTTTCTATAAATAGGACGGTCTCATATGGCATTTGTGCAGCAGGTGAATAGTGAGGGTGAGGGTGATCCATTTTATGAAGTTGTTGGAGTTGTAACTTTAGAAGATGTTATTGAAGAAATTATTCAGTCTGAGATTATTGATGAAACTGATGTATTAAGTAAGTTGCAATTGGAATTTTGTTTTGGTTTCTTCTTTTAATTTTTTTATTTTATTTTAAATTTTATCTGAAGCTGATAATAGAAAAAAAGAAAAACGAAAAGAAATTCTAGTAAAACAAGACTTCACTATTTTTGCTCAACAAAGTCATAGTCAAATTCAGATTTCACCACAACTCGCACTTGCAACATTTCAATACTTAGCTACAAGTAAGTTAAAGGTAAAAGTGAGTCATTCAGTGTAAATTAAAAAGCAATTTTTTCTTCTTTTCTTTAGTGGAAGCGTTCAAGGAGGACAGCATTTCAGAGACAATTCTCAGACGTCTTATGAAGCAGGATATAATTTTCCATATTCGAATTAAAAATAAAGAAGCGGCCATGCAACCAAATGCTTATATATACCAACGAGGAAAAGTTGCTGACTATTTCGTCCTGATCCTTGAGGGTCGAGTGGAGGTCACAGTTGGCAAAGAAAATATGGTGTTTGAATGCGGTCCGTTTACCTTTTTTGGTCTTCAAGCTGTTACATTAACAGTTACAGGTAACCAGATTAAATCGCAGATTACAAATGAAGTTACATTTTTTAAGTTTTTTTTTTTAAGAACTTACACCTACAGTTTTGGCCAAAGATGTACTGCAAGCAATCCCACAAGAATCTGCAAAAATGACCTTTGTACCCGATTACACTGTAAGAGCAATTAATGATTGTTTGTATGTGAAAATCCATCGATCACATTATGTGGCAGCTCGCCAAGCTACAGTATTAGAGAGGCAACAGAAACTCGATCCTACTATGGCTGATCAGGTCAAACGAGAAGTGGATAAGGTGAAGTTTCTTTTTTATTTTTTTTTTAGATATAAAATTGTACTAACATTTTATTAAATGTGTTTAGTTGTTTAAATCAAGTCAAGAACATGCAGGTGGTCTGGAGTCTCAAATTAAAATGAATGCAGCTAATTCAAATTTCGATTATTCAAGTGTGACTGGGTCTAGGCATCACTCAGCTTCCGAGGATATTTCACCTTTGAGTAAATACGATTGGGGAACAGCTTCTCGTCAACTGAGTGCGACATTACAAGAGAGGCAATTGAATAAATCGTCAATTCGATCGAATAGTATAACATCTGCAAATACTGAGAAACTTGCGTCAGGTGTTGTTGCGAATGTTATCAGTGGAGACGGCGAATTAAAAGTTTCTGAGAATGATGTAGATTTTGCGTCCTCTGAAAACCCTGGATATCCTGTACAAAACGAACGGACTAATCTATTAATAGAGCGTACCCACGTATAACTAAACCATTGAAACATATTTTTGTAAATATTATTGTATATATCTATATAAAGTAGTATGTAAATAATAGTTTACGAGAATTTTGTGAACAGAATGGAGGGAACAAGAAATTTTTAAAATAGTTAAAAAGTAATAAAAATATTTGATAATTTTATTGTAGAGGAATTTTGAAGAATCATATTACCGAGTTTCCATAAATTAGATTTTAATCTATGTATTCATAAAATGAAAATTTAACTCATGGATTCTATTTATTTATTATTATTATAATTTTTATTATTAACACTTTTTTTTACTTCTTAATCATTGCTGTGAAATTAAATTAGCTTGGCCAAAAAAATTATATATTTTAAGCAAGAAAACTTAATAAACGTACATTAAATAATTAATCAATCAAAAATAGTTTCGAATTTTGTTTAGTCACCAATCTATTTTCTTTGTCATAGTTAAAAATTTGATCTGTGATTTACACATCCTTGAAAATCAGTTCACAAAATATGTGCAATATTACATTTAGCAAATTTTAAAATGTAATTTATTTATTTTCATTAAAAACATAAAACGATTAAATTTGTTTCTATTTTATTCATTGTTCTGGAACATTGACAGGATGTTTAACATGAAGCGATGTGTTCTTTGCCCTGTTTCTCAACTGACAAACTTGAAAGAACCATGACTCATTCTATTTTTTCTCCTCTTCGGCCAACTATATTTAGAAACAATTTCATAAAAGCAATTGCAAGCAATAAAAGTACTCACAACGTCAAGTTTTTTTCCCATCTACCCTTAACCACATTTTCAAGTTTGCAAGTAAATTATTTAAAATGTGATCTGTATCAAAATGTTAATATACGACTAATTTAACTAAACATTAATATTTTATCTAAGGCAAATTCATGCTTATCCCTTTAATTGTCAACGTTTTTTATAATATTCATAATATGTACAATTGGCTTATATAAATTTGTTTTTAACTCTGCAACAAGAATTTGCAGTTCAACTTGTAAATATATTTTTCCCCGTTATGGTACGAGTTTCCTTTGAACTAATGATATATCAATCTGCTGCGTGGTGCATCAAATTGGCAAAATAAGTTTTACAACACTCACTGTTGAATATATCACATCTACAGTTCCCCCTCACTTTTTCTCACATTTACACATTTTAAGTAGCACTTCCATTAGCAGTAAGCATTTTCAATCGTTTTAAAACTGTCTCTAAAAGTTTTTTCTTATCTCTCTCTTTTTTAACAAACACAGACATAACATTTTTCGTTTCAGCATCACGATATCTAAAATGAAAATTTAGTTATTTATTTCAAACAATTATCTTTTTATTAAGTTTTACTTCTCTAGTAGAGTAATTGCTGTGTCTGGTGTAACTCTTAAATATTTACTTGTCGGCGATCCGTAATCATGAAAATATACTGTCCAATCCAAGTCGACAAACAGATTTATAATTTGTCGAAGATCGGAAAAATACATCACAAGTGTTCCCTGTTCTAGTCCATTAATGGGCTCAGAAGCAAAAGCTATTTAATTTTAAAAATCAATTTTAATTTTTGTTATAATCTGTTGCAAACGATTTACCTTCACAATGCTCAACATCCAAACTAAGTTGTTGCAGTGCACCTTTTGATATTTGTTTTATATTTTTATCGTCTATTAGAAATTTCATTAATTGTTGAGAAATGTGCATACAAGCACTCATGCAAGCAGTTTCAACTATTTTTATCTGAAAGGAATATACATATTTTTGCCAACTTTCTTTTGCATAATATTTAACTCAAAATAGAACTTACTGGAGGATCTGGTATAGAAACAAGAAAATTTTTCAAAAATGCAATTAAATCAACAATAAAATCACTTGCAGTCCCCTGAATTTTATTATTTTCTACCGGTAGTTCAGGAAGCATCCAATCATAATCCGCTATTCAAAATAAAAAGAATTAAGGGTTTTCATCATATGACACTGTAAATTAGTAAAATAATTTTATTTTTTTTTTACCTAAACCTAAAAATCCATTAATTTTAACTTGTAACTGATTAATAATTTGTCCTTCAACATCGTTTCTAGCTTTTTTAAATACAATTTGTCCTTGAATACTGCTCACAGTTGAGCTCGAAACGTTTGACCTGATGTTAACAAAATAAAGAAATAAAAATTTACATCCGTAACATTAAAAAAACTATAAATCTTGCTGTAAGTACCCAGATGTACTAATAATAACTTGTTCCAAATGAGCACATGACTTTTCTAGGTAGGTAATATTTGTCATAAGCTGAATTAACTTTAAAACAAAATAAAAAATTGACATTTTCAATTCTATAAAAATATCATATTTTTATTATTCTTACTTGTGGAAGCCCAACTTTAGATTCTTTGATTATATTTGATAAACAGGTGCTCAATGTAGTTGTCAATAATAAATTTGTCGATTTTCTCAACATGTCAGTGATTTCTGCAGTACTTAAATTTAAATCAACACAAAATCTGTGGCAAGTGTGGATATATTTAATTAATTGATCATAAACTTTAGGAACCATGTAAGAAAATGGAAAGCGTTTTGGAAATAAAGACTGTAAAATAAAATAACAATTAAAATTAGAAACAATTATTTCATTTTTTTTATTCAACTTACATTTTTAATCAAATTCTCTTCGTAAGGAAAATTTTTCAACATTGAGTACTCGTCAGTTTCCATATCATCTTCATTTTCGATCACTAAAGCCGAGTAAGAATCTTGTTCAAATATAGTTTGAAAAATAAAATGCCACTTTAGCATTAAGATGTCCATGTACTGAGTTCTCAGATCAGGCACTAAATATGACAATTTCTGAATTGAATAACCATAACCCTAAAATAAGAGAAATCGTTTGCAATAAAAATTAAATTTGTTTTTAATCAAACTAACCTGCATAGTACGACTAAATAATATTACAATATGTATAACTACTACTATAAATTCATCATCTTTGCAAAACGCCTACATTTAAAACAAATAAATATTTTTAGTATTAAAAGAAATACAAAAATAATAGTATTTTGATTACCGCTTCTTTTCTAATAGATGCAGTTATTTTGCAAACTGTCTTTTCCCACACATCATTCAAATAATTCCTATTAACAAGACCATCTGCTGTATTCAAAATATGTTCTTCCACAACAAAAAACCTGTTGTTATAAAAAAATAAAACAAATTATTTAAATCAGTTAAACATATAAACTTAATCACTCAATATTTACCCAACTATCCCGCATAAGTAATTCCAATATTTGTCAATACTTTCTCTCTGTAAATTTAAAAGATTGAATCCTTGTAATAATTTCCATCAAATAAACATTTAAAAATAATTACCATATTCGGAGGAGGCTCTTGAGCTAATTCTGCTTGCACTCTCCTTTTGTCTTGATAATTTGTTTCAAAAGATTCTCTAAAACCCTAAAATATAAAATCATTTAATCAATCACAAATTTTTATGTATAAACCTAAAAGTCAGTAATAACTTACTAATACGGAATGAATATGTAAACATCTGTACACTGGAGAAAATTCAACTATATCTTGAGGACTCATTTCCTCTTTAGAATGCAAATTATTGTTACTTGCGTTATCACATGTGGACATTATCTTTGGCATTCGTTTAAAATCCATATTACTTTGTTCTGCCACCTATTTCAATAAATTTCATTATTTCAATGCTAAATAGACTTTAAAGCAAAAAATACTAACTTGTCGCATTGCTTTAGCTCCAATCTCTGGTGATTTTTGCCTTACATTCTCTAAGAATGCACTTAAATCCGACAGTGAATTATCTTTGATATTTTGATGAAGAAGAGGAATTTTACTCCTCATTTGCTGAAAAAATCGGTAATTGGCAACCAAAGGTAAATGCGTATGTTCTAGTTGTTCTAATGTTTTAAGCGCTGGATAATATCTGCAAAACGACGAAAGTAATTATATTTCAAAATTTCAAAGCAGTAAATTATTATTTGCACCTTTTTTCTGTCACTTGTTTTTCAAGAGTAGCGTAGGCTTGAAGTACCGGTAAACATATTGATAGGCTATCTATTGCGGCTGCGATATTGCTTTGAGTTCTACGTAACCTGGCTAATTCTTCACCTGTACTAAGTAATTTAGAAGCCGATTCTTGTAAATCAATGTCAGTTTGCGAAATTTCATTCTAACAATATACAACTTTGTTAATTGACTCATTCTTTGGTATTCAATTTCTATTTGAAATTTATGAAATAACCTTTAATTTTTGAGCTTGATTCTTAACTTGGAGCAATTCTCGAATGGATTCAATAAAACCCTCATAATGAAAGTTACACATTCGTTCAATATCTCGGTCATGAGTTTTGATTCTGGCATCCAGTCGTTCCATGAACTTCTCGTGTTCGTCTCCATCGTAAATCGTCCTGTTAAATTAAAATAAAAAAGTGAACTATTAGATTTAATTTCAAGCTAAAAAAATTCTAACTATATAAATCCTGATATTTAATTTATGGTTGGTGAATTAAAATCACAAATAATGTGCTCACATCTGTATTAAAATTATTGAACACGACTTGAACGATTAATAAATTATTTATTAATCAAATAAACAAAGTGTACTGATAACTACCTAATAACAACACCAACGCTACTTGTATCAGACGACTCTAATTCATATAATAAATGTTCATGTTCAGGATTTAACTGGGGGTCAGGCCCCGGTTCGGCCATGTTGCCGATAGGTCTTAAGAGAAACAAGATCCGAGAACAACCCAAAATCATAAAACTTTCAGTGACGCCATCTAATGACAGTTATTGCTTTATTTAAGTTTAGATTTTTTAAATTTTGTACGAATTACAATTTTATTTTTATTTTTAATGTATCTTTATAAAAAAAATTCTTTTTACGTACAATATATAGTATTATGTAAAAACTTACTTCCAATTATTACCCAATTGATCGTCTGCTGATTCAATTTCTTCAATAATTAACTCTATTTTTGAATCTGATTTGTCTGTTCCAGTTCCATTTTCAATACCGGCAATACTGATTGTTGAATCTAATCTCCTAAATGCAAATGGTGCTTGTTTATTGGCCATGTTTTGTTCCCTTTTTCTTGAATATAAAAGTTTGATCGCAGAGAATTTTGCATGTGTATGGTTTGATAATCAAATAAAGAAAAAATAAATCATTGCATCCGCTTTAAAAACATCCTCTACTTAAGTAGAAGAAAAAGGGTGGTACTATAATACATAACAAACCTGTCTGGAAAGCTTTATCATTTATGTCATTGATGGCTGATAGCGAGCAAAACTATATAGACTTTATATAAAAGTTTTTATTAATAAATTATTAACTTTAAAAATTACAAAATTGTCGAAATCGAATTCTAATTTTTAATTAAGTAAAAAAAAAACAAATCATAATAAAACATTTTCAAATATGATCTTATATTTTAATTTTTATTTCTTGAAAAAAAAAATCTTATCTAAATACTCTCGAGTCATATTAGTTACAAAAAAAATTATCTACTGATAACCTTTAGCTGCTCTATAAATGCATTTATCAAATTTACAAAATGTTTTTGCAAAAGTTATTTCCTAAACAAAATAATTTAATTTACCAAATCCGATTTTTAAATGCAAAACCAAGTGAACCAAAATCATCTTACGATGCCGTAGTCATCGGTGGAGGACACAATGGATTAGTTGCGGTGATTACGTGAAATTAATTGCTTAAAATTCTAATATTGATGTGCACTGCCAATAATATTAATACGATGTGTTAAAGTAGGCTGCCTACTTGCAAAAAGCTGGATTAAAAGCATGTGTGCTAGAAAAAAGACACATAATTGGTGGTGCAGCTGTTACCGAAGAAATTATACCAGAATTCAAATTCTCCAGAGCATCTTACGTTCTCAGTTTGTTTCGCCCAATAATTTTTAAAGAATTAAAGCTGAAGGTAAAATTAAAATAAATATTTAAAGAAATTGTTGTACGAAATATTGTTTATGTTTATAGGAATATGGAGTAAAAGTATTTCTAAGAAATCCAAATTCTTTCACACCGTTATCAGAATGGAAACCAAATCAACCAAAATCTCTTTCTCTTTATTTGAACAGTGAAGATAAACTCAAAGAAATTGCTCGATTTTCTCGTAATGATCTTCAGGTACATAATTTATTAAACAATATCATTTAACATAAAAAAATTATTTTCAATCACCTTTCAGGCTTATATTGATTATGACAAATCTTTGACAAACGTCATCAACAGTATAACTCCACTTTTAGATTATCCCCCACCAGACATTTCAGCTTTAATCAACGGGAATTGGATGCAAAAGCTTAAAGCTCTTTCAACTTTAAAACCTTTAAAACATATCAGCAGAAATATTAAACAAGATTTTTCTTTTCTAATGGAACTTCTTTTCTCATCAGCGTATAAAATTTTAAATGAAAGATTCGAAACTGATTGTCTTAAAGCTACATTAGCAACTGATGGAGTTATTGGAGCATTGCAGAGCCCAATGAGTCCGGGAAGTGGTTATTTGTTATTGC
Organism: Geophilus carpophagus; assembly: GCA_034687075.1. NCBI lineage: Eukaryota > Metazoa > Arthropoda > Chilopoda > Geophilomorpha > Geophilidae > Geophilus > Geophilus carpophagus. Next base: position 22,473 of record JAQFZN010000199.1, read on the forward strand.
ATCATGTAATGGGAGGTGTTGAAGGCGTAGACGGAGCTTGGGGATATGTTCAAGGTGGAATGGGAGCAGTTTCGCAAGCAATAGCGGCTGTCGCAACCGATTTAGGGGTGGATATTTTCACAGAAAAAGTTAATAATATACTTTTAACGTTTTGTTTTAAAATTAAATTTTTCTTGTCTTCTTTCTTTAGAAAGTTAGGAATGTTAAAGTTTGTAATAACCAAACTAAAGGGGTAGTATTAGATAATGGAATGGAAATTAATGCTCGTCTGGTGTTGTCTAATGCAACACCGAAAATCACATTTTTAGATTTATTAGATGATGGATTACTACCTGCTAATTATAAACGTGAAATTTCTAGAATTGATTATGTATCAGCTGTTACAAAAATTAACAGTAAGTGAAATAATAAAGAGTCTTGATGTATACAATTCTAACTTTTTTTATTCTTTTAATAGTTGCACTAAAAGGGTTGCCAAATTTTACAGTTGCTCCTCACTCAACCTCTCCATTGCCACATCATCAAGCATCCATCCATATTAATTGTGAAAATTTAAATATGTTAGAAAATGCTTATATTGATGCTAAGCAAGGAAAATTACCTCAGAGGTAAATAGTATTTTTAGTTATGAGTTTCATTTTTAGTTATAATTTATTTGGCTTTTAAGGCCAATGATTGAAATGATGATACCCTCAACATTAGACGATACTTTGGCTCCTAAAGGAAGTCACGTATGCCTAATTTTCTCTCAATATACACCATACCATTTATCCGATGGCAAAAAATGGGATAGTGAAATGAAGAAAAAATATTTTGATATTGGTTTGTGTTAAATTTCTTAAACTAAATTCTAAATCAAAAATTAATTTCTGTTTCAGTTATTGATTCAATTGATAGATACGCACCATCATTCAGAAATTTGATCATTGGTTATGAAGTTTTAACTCCGCCTGATTTAGAAAACATTTTTAGCCTTACTGGAGGAGTAAGAAAGATTTTTTTTGACAAAATTTTATACTAATATTTAAGAAATATATTTTTTCTTACAGAATATCTTTCATGGAGCTTTATCTTTAGATCAGTTATACATTAACAGACCCACGTCACTTGTTCAATCACCGAATACTCCAATTAAAGGCTTATTCCTGTGTGGCAGTGGAAGCCACCCTGGAGGAGGAGTTACCGGAGCTCCTGGTCGTTTAGCTGCAATTACAGCTATGAAGAGTTATCGGAAAAAGCTATTCTAACTGTCACAGTTCTCAGAAGTTGTTGTTTAAATGTGCGCAATTGGGATTTCCCTTCACTGCACAATCAGGATGTAAAAGTAGGTTGTGTTTATTTCAATTATTTCAGCGGAAAGGAAAAATAAAATTTTTAGAATTTTTTTAACGATTTTTTAGCCTTAAAAGCATAAAATAATATTGTTTTAAATCAATTAGTAATTGTAAATTTCAACTGAAATGCTCTTTTTAAAATTAAAATTAATATAATCAATACATCATATGAGAAATTATTGTGTATTGCATGCTTGCAACCGAACCAAATCCTCAAGGTGAACAAGCCTTTATTACGTAAAACTAAGGTGATTCATTTAAACGATAAGTATTTAAGCCAATTTATACAGTTCCGCTAATTGTAAAGAACAAACCCTGGCGAAATGGAAGCACAAAGTGTTCTAATCGGTGCTGATCAAGAGGTTGATGAAAACTCCAATTTACTTCATCAAATATTCGAGGAGTACCTTGACAAGCATCCTGAAATAACCGATAAAGTAGCACTAATTTTCAACGACAATTCAGTCACTTTTAAACAACTCAATCAACGAGCAAACAAATTGGCACGATATTTATCACATTTTCTTAACAACAACCGAAAAGAAGCTCACTCATCCAATAACATCATTGGAGTGTTTATCCCACCAAGTGATGATTTAATAGTGCTATTATTTGCCATTCTCAAATTAGGAGCCTCATATTTGCCTCTGGACCCCACTTTCCCTGATGGTCGTTTGTCTTACATTTTAAGCGACTCTCGTCCCTTAGCTGTCATCAGCACTCGGGAAAATTCGTCAAGAATTTTAAAATCTTGGAATGGATTAATTATCCATCATGAAGATTTGTTTCAGCAGCAAGTTCACACCGACCAGAGTGATGAAAATCTGGAAGAGAATGAGCAAATAGAATCAAAGCCTTCGATTGCTGCAGTTCTGTACACATCAGGAAGTACTGGAGTACCAAAGGGAGCAGTATTATCGTACACAGCACTAATTAATCGATTTAAATGGCAATGGACAACATTTCCTTTTAACGAAAATGAAACCTGTATTTTTAAAACAACGCTCTCGTTCGTTGATTCGATTCCTGAGATTTTTGGATCTCTTCTTCAAGGTAAGAAGTTGGTAATTGTTTCTCGTGAAGATGTGAAAAATACACAAGCACTTGTGGAAATTTTGGAAAAATATGAAATTGAACGAATAATGCTTGTACCATCTTTACTCAGATCAATTTTTTTGTTTACTCGAATGTCCACACAAAAACCACGTCTGCCCAAACTTCGCATGATTATTTCGAGTGCTGAACCAATAACTGTTGAATTTCTTCAAGAATTTTTCAAAGTTTTTCCCGAAAAAACCTTTGCTAATTTTTATGGCAGTACAGAAATTACTGATGTCACTTATTCCATATTCGAAACTCCTCAAGACATCCACGACAAAACTGTTGACACTAAAGTGCCAATAGGAACACCTGTCATCAATACAAACATATACGTTTTGGATGAAAAGCACAAAATCGTTGAACGTGGTCAAATTGGTGAAATTTATGTGAGTGGGAAAAACGTGTGTCGATATTTGAATCAGCCAAACGACGATTTAAAAAAATTCATTCCTAATCAGTACAATTTAAAAGCAGGACATAATGTACTGTATCGAACAGGTGACTTTGGAAGAATAATCAACAACACTTTACTCTACGAAGGACGAACTGACAGTCAGGTAAAATGAAATTCATTTTGAATTTGTTCAGTTTTTATATTTTGAAATGAACTTTTTTTTCAGATTAAAATTCGGGGCCAACGGGTTGATCTTTCGGAAATCGAGCGGGCAGTTGTCACTGTACCAGGTGTCGTTACTGGTGTAGTGCTGTGTTACCACGCGGGAAAACACGACCAAACTGTATTAGCTTTTTATACAACTAATGACAATTTGAACGAAAATAAACTCAACGAGATCCTCACTGAAAAATTAGCATGTCATATGATGCCACTCGTTTTTAAACTTGATGATTTCCCTTTATTACACAACGGTAAAATTGATCGACAATTACTAATCCGTCAATTCGAAACTGAAGCACTATCAAAACTTGAAGATGCAAATGATAATATTTTATCACAAGTTGATGCTGATCAGCGTGCAGCAGCCTGGGCGCTTTTTAACACTATTAGTCAAGTTTTAGGCATAACACGAAAAAATGAAATTTCACTCAAATCAAATTTTTTTGAAATTGGAGGAAATTCTCTAAATGTTATTAACACTATTAGTGTTTTATTGGATAAAGGATATTTAATCACTATTCCTGACTTTCTACAAGCAAAGACATTGCTAGAAATTGTCAATAAAATGCAAATTTCATCAGATCCAACCACAACAATCCCCAAACCTCGTTCAACTAAATCGAAATATCGCACCATTCCCATCACCAACATTCCGAAACCAAAAGTTCTATCTATTATGTCAACAAGTTTCACTACTAAAGAAGAGTTAGATCTACTGGCAGAAAATACTGTAGAAGAATTTATTGAATTCGTAGAGATTTTATGGGAATCTTTTATCACATCAAATGCATCATTCGGGGTAGTAGATGTGAATAATGAAGTAATTGGAATTAGTTTAAACACAAACCTTAAAGAGGAGCCAAATTTCAAATTAGAGACTCGGATGAAGGTTAGTAAATATTTCATACTTACATGTATGTATATATACACAGAATTTATTATAATTATAATTATATTTTTTTTCAAGATTATATTGGATCTTTTAGAATACATAGAGGTTCCTTTTCAAACCGAATTACTTGATAAACTGAATAAAGTAATGCATGGCTTGCTATTAGGATCGGCGGATACTTTAACAGCAGCAGAAAACGTTGAATTGGTGCAGTTTATTGAGGAAGAAAATGTCAAAATTGCTAAAGCAAATGACTTTGATGCTGTTCTTACCACAAACACTAGTCCTTTGACTCAGGTAATAATAAAAATTTTATTAAATATTTCTTACAAATGCCATTTATGACATAATTGAATATTATTTTTCTTTCCAGGATGTTTGCTGTAAACTGCTCAATTACGAAATCCTAAAATCAATCCAAGTAAACCAATATCAAGATAAAAATGGATTTTCTGCTTTTGCATCAGCACCTGATAATTATTTCATCCAAGTAGCAGTTAAATATTTAAAATAACTTGCTCTTTGTAAATAAATATTGTTACAATATGTAATACAGGTATTGTAATCACCTTTACACTGCACAGCTCAACGACAAGAGCAGAATGCAAATATTACAAATCTTCACGATGAAAAAATGAAATAAAATAACATACGGTATTAGTTGTCATCTTATTCCACAATTGACAATTCTATTTACAATCTTACAACCATTTATACAAGTATGAGATTAAGTTAATGAAATATTTTTTAGGAAATATATTACTCGTTACAGTAATTCCACAAAAATTGTCTTCAAACTTCTTGAATACTTAAGAAAAATATTTCATCCCATCACAAAATAATTCCTTTCTCCAGTCTCTGCCCAATCTGAATTTTTATAGCACAGCAAATAAAGTAAAAAAATTAAAATTAAGTCGTTTCTTCTAGTTTACGGTATTTCTTGATTCGTTTCCATTCTCCGTTGTTATAGTTCATTTGAAAATGTGTCTCTACAAGCATTGGAATTGCATTTCCATCAGACTGTTGCACTGATTCTTTATCTTCATTTAATTTTATCGTTACAACATTACCCAAATGAGGACAGGGATTTTCTAAAAATAAAATCAAAATGTAACTTACCATTTAATGCATTTAAAACATATTTTACCTCTTGAACCGGCCATGAATCCAAGAATTAAAGCTTTTTCCGGCCGAGTAACTTTATTAGATGTACGAAACATTTCCTGAGCCTCTTGAATTTGTTCTTTCTGAAAATAAAATAAAATAAAATAAAATAAACAAATTTTAAAACTTGAAAATAAATAATAAAATTTTCAAGTAATTACTGTTAAAGATAATCCTTTTTTCTGTGTTTGCTGTTGAGGCTGAACTTGTGCTACAGTTATTGCTTGTGAAGGTTGAACTTGCACTTGCTGCACTTGAACAGGTTGTGCGGGCTGTTGTGTTGCATTAGATTGCACAGTTTGTTGTTGTTGCTGCTGCGGTTGTTGTTGTGTCTGTACAGGTTGCTGGGTAACAACAATTGTTGTCGCTGTTACAGTAGGAATACTTATAGGTGTGGTAATCATTTGAGTTCGAACTTGAGTCTGTTGTAAAGTTTGTTGCAGGTTTTCTCTGGTCTGTTGCAACACACTTGACGTTGATGTGGTTGCTAGAAAAAATAATCAGATAAAACATTATTTAATTGGTAACGTAGAAGGATGGTTTATCTTTTTTATGTTAATGAGCAGATAAAAAGAATAAATCGAATTCAATCTCACTAGGTGGTGCAGGTGTTGTTGATCCACTAATAGTAATATGATTGCTAGATGATGAAGATGGCACATAAGTTGGTCCACTTGTTGGTGCAAGAGGAGTGTTTGGTGATACCAACTGCGTTGACAGTCCTGTAGATACCAGTCCAATGGCATAATCAGGTGTCGCCGCCGCAGTCGGTGTTCCTGTTTGAGTAGTCTCCTTATCCTTCTTCTGCTGCTCTACCACTTCCATTTCTGCCTGCTTCTTTCTTCGTTTCGCTTCTCGTCCATATCCCATTGGTTGCTCGTTAATATCTAACAACTGTAACACAAATTTACGCAATAAATAAAAAAATATATAATTTTTCTGTTACTATTTAGTTTCCAAACCTTAATTTGTTTATCTTTTTTGCCTGTTGGTGTTCTAGTTGGAGGTCTAATAAGTGATGAAGGTGTAGAACCCAATCGACTAAGTCCAGTTGGAGGAGAGCGAAATCCTGCAATGGGGGACCGACTTGGTAAACCTTTTAGTGGTGCTGGAAAATGATAATTTTCAATCCAATTAAAAAAAATTTCAATTACAAAAAGGAAGAAGAATTTATTACGTATTTTACTTGTGTCATCCATCTTTTTTATTAATCCTCTTGATCGGATTGGAACTGATGGAGTAATATTTCTTTTTGAATTATTTGCAGCGTCATTGGCTATAATAAATAATTTTTATTTTATAATTTGAAAAATCGCAGAATGTAAATCTTACATTTCTGAAGCAATTCAGCTCTCAAAGCAGCAGATTTTGGTTTTCTCTTCAATGTGAAGTGTTTCACTGGTTGAGCCTGATGTCCAATAAGGGCATTTAGTGCAGTTTTATTGAGATAAAGGCATTCCATTGGAAGCATAGCTAGATCACTACTTTTTCTTACTAAAATTTAGTTCCATATTAAAATCTATAACATAAATTTATGTATAATTTTAATAAATAATTACCAATTTTCTTCAAGTCGGTAACCAAATCTGTGAAAATCTTGGAATTTTCTTCCACTTCGAGATTAAGAGTACCTGTGGCTGGATATGTCTTGAGAATTTCTGCCAACATTGACACCCATTGATCCCCATCGGCCAAAGCAATTTCCAATATTTCATCCAACTCCACACGCCACTTTTGAATGCATTAAAAAAGAATTAAACAGCTGTCATCGTTAGTGTTTGCTATAAACCATCATGTTTACCTCTTCGACATTACGCCGCGGGATGTGTAAGAAAGCAAGTAACAATTTAAGTTTTACTTGCACTTGTAAATCTATAAAACACTCTTTAACGTTCCTAAGAACGTCCTGATTCAGCTGTGAGCAAATAGAACCACCAGACCACAAGTCGTTACTAGTTCCAAGCTTATTATGAAGCCAAAGCGATGTATCACTGTCCCGGACTAACGCCATATTGAAAGGTTCGTTCCTGGCTTCCACTAAGCGGCGCAACCGTTTTGTTTATGTAAATTGAAATTTAAAATTTATTTTCAAAATAAATAAATCGTAATATGTAAAACTTACTTCTATTTAATATTAAAATTAAATAAATATAAATAAATATTAAAAGTTATTTTAAATTTTTATCATTAAGTGGCACTCGCAAAGGCGCTGTAGCTTGGAGACCATGTACAGTCATCGGGTTTGGCCCTATTTATTTATGTTGTGATTGCAGTTCCAAACGCAATCGAATCAACTTCGTGTAATGTCAGCGCTGATGTCAATGCTGAAACAAATGTTTATCTGATTTCCTTTTTTTATAAGTTGATGACGATTGGTCATTAACTTTAAACTTGTTGTTTGCGCTATATTTAGAGAATACATCTATCTTGATTTGAACTTCGTCATGAATTTACCGCAAACCAAAGTCGTACTTTTAGCATGCGGGTCGTTCAATCCAGTGACAAACATGCATTTGAGGATGTTCGGTAAATATTCGTTTTTTCCCCATGTTATCTTGTTTTTTTGTAAAACTTTTCATACTATTTTATATTGATCATAATTTTTTATTTATATTTTTGTAATTATTATTTTAGAACTTGCAAAAGATCATTTACATAAATTGGGAAGATACAAAGTTATTTCTGGTATTATGTCACCAGTAGATGATGCTTACCAGAAGAAAGGACTAATTTCTGCAAAGCACAGATGTGCAATGGTGCAGCTGGCGTTGAAAACATCTGATTGGATAAAGTAAATGTAGTTATTTATCCATTAGGAAAATTAGTAAAACTTGAATTTTGTTGTAGATTAGATTCGTGGGAATCTGAACAAAATGTCTGGACTGAAACAAGGAAAGTTTTGGAGCATCATCAAAATGTTTTGAATTCTGCGGAAAATGATACTTTGACACCAAGCAAACGATCGAAAATTGATGACAGTTCATCACATGGCGACGGTTTGTATTACATACACAAAATGAATTTTTGTTAAAATGAATTTTATTTTATTACTTTTAAATTAAATTTTCTGAACAGATAATCGGAATACTCAAAATAGACCAGTTCAGTTGAAACTCTTGTGCGGTGCTGATTTGCTGGAGTCGTTTGCAGTACCTGGCTTATGGAAAGATGAAGATGTAAATAACAACAACTAATTAAGTTACGAATTTAATAACAATAATTTATCTTCAGATTGCGGAAATTGTATCAAAATATGGTCTCGTTGTTATTTCAAGAGAAGGCAGTAACCCACTCAAATTTATTTACGAGTCCGATGTTCTCACTAAGTATCAGGTAAAAATAAATTTTATAAAAATAATAAGATAAAACAAAATGTAAATCAGTGTAATTTATTAAAATTTACTTTAATTTCAGAATAACATTTTTATTGTAACTGAATGGATTACTAATGAAATCAGTGCCACTAAAATCAGGTCTAGTATTCATTTAAATTATGTGAATTAAATTTATGTATTAAAATTATTTCATTTCAGGCGCGCGATAATTAGAGGTGATAGCGTCAAATATTTAATTCAAGATTCTGTGATCGATTACATCAAGTTTCATGGGCTGTATGGAATCTCAAACAAGTAAAATATTTCTGTGATATATTCTAAAAACAAATTGTAAATTATAAATTATAAAATTTTGTACATTCTGTTTTACACGTTAACATTTATTTTAAAACAAAAATAAATAGAATTTATTTTCACAAAATATTAAATTAAATTACTTTTTTAACGCTTGCGTGGATATTGTAGTAAGTACAGTTCAGTTATGTTAACACCTTCACCAAACCAAGACACTGATTTGTTAGATCCACTCGGAAATATTATTGGAAGTGAACAAAAAGATCAAACCAGAGGTTACTATTCGTAGTGTGTAGCAAAACAATTTGCACATCGTAAAAAATAACGTTAAAAGTATTGTTATTTCTAGGAGTGTGCATGCCTCGCATATTGGATATTATTTGTCTTGCTAACAACAAAGCACAACAGGGTAAAAGTTCTGCGCTGTCAACACTTGTTTAGTAATAATGCCTTTCAAAAAAATTATTTATTATTATTTAATAATTCACGTAGCAAATGTTAGGCTTAAATAACAGTTTTGTTCTAAAAGCTTACAATATAGTTTCTTTTCAAAATGAATGTCGATGAAGTAAGAAGTAGCTTGAATGATTGGACTTTATATTCACAAAAATGTTCAGGTTTGGAATACATAGTAGTTTTTGATTAGATATTTTTCAAAAAATTGTAATAAAAAAAGCATTTTGCAGAATGTAAAAAAATAAAGACTGCTATAAGTGGTATTGATGCTATACTAGACCCTCACATTTTTTACGATTTAATTTTGCACTGTGCTGAGCATTCGTTGGAGCATGATGACCAAAAGAGAGCTGAAAAATATGTTGATTTATGTTTCGATAGCATGCCACAAAGTGTACTGTATCTTGGCAGGGCGAATGTAGTTGGAGCAAAATTAAACTCTGCAGTTCGATGCGATAAGCCAGTAAGTGATAGCTAGACTGTTTATTAATTAATTATATAAATAGTTATTTAGTTTTTTCTAAATAGGAGTTTGAAAAGACTATGCAGTATTTCAGCAATAATCTTCAATTGACTCAAGACTCAACGCTGTTAAATTTATTTATTATTAAGTTTTACTAATTACAGAAAAAAAATAAAATAATTGTTTTCACGTTTAGTTCAAGAGAGGAATTATTATTTCTGATTGAAACAACATGTTCAGCATTTTGGGAAGTTGGTCGTATGTTTATGCAATTTGGAAATCAAAAGTACCTTCATTCAATTATAAAAGAATGTTGTAAAAAAGCTTTCGAATTTGAGATTTTGGATAAACGATGGAATATTCTTTGGGCTTTGTAAGGTTAAATTAAGAAAATTATTTCATAATGCTTTGTTGCACTAAATTTAAAGGGAATATCTGGCAAGTTGTTATGATGAAAATAACCAAGAAATAGACGAAATATGGCATATGCAAAATGTTTGGAATCCACTTGAATCATTGCCCGTTAATAATTTAGTTTTAATTTTGTGGAAACTGGTAAAAAACTATTTAATAACTAAAAATTACTGTAAAATTATTATTTATTATTTTTAGTCACAAATGAACATGGACGACAAACTTCATGCTTCTAAATGTCTTCTTAATCCAATGTGGAATGTATTTTTTAAAATGTGGCAGTTTAAAAAGTAAATTACTATTATCTTTTTGTATTTAATTTCCGTGTACTTATTTACTTTAACTAATCAGAAAGCCTAAAGAAGAAGCATCAGAAGATGAGTTTAATGAGTTACTGTATGCAGTATTGCCTTCTGAACTGAAAGAAAAGTGCTCAGCAACAAAAACTAGGTACCTTGAGTTTGATGTAGTATGAGTAATCACTTATTCATATTAATTTTTAGTGTTTCAATTAACATAAATACAGTGAATTTAATTAACTACAATATGTATAAGGAGTTCTTTTATACATGTCTGGATGTAAATAAATTAGATATTGCTAAAAAATGTCTGCAAACTATGGCAAAACTTCAGGTTAGATGTAAGTTGATGAGTATTGCAATATTTAGTGTTTGTTGATGTTCACAGGTTGAACAAGATCCCTTAGAAAAAAATTTGTTAAAACTAATATTAAAAGAATCTGCAGCAAAAAATGAATACATTGTCCTTTCTGATGTAGCTAAAAAAAGACATGCAGTAATTAGTACAGTTAATTAATAATTTTATTGATTTAAAATTACTTGTAAATAATTCATAGGAAATGGTTGCAATAGCTAAATGTTACAGAGCATTGGAAAAACTGATTGAATCTGGATCACCAAACAATATACAACAAGGTTGTAGTTTATTATGGAATTTATGTTTGAAATTTTTAGATAGAACAACTAGAATTCAAATTTATCCAAGTTTTGTGCTTATTAATAAGGGGCTAGATTTAATCAAAAGGTTTATTACTTTCTTTGATAAGTGAATTGATGATTTTTTTAAGATAACTTTTTCAAATAGTAACTGCACTACGCTACTTTATCAATTACATACTGAATTAACAAAATGTGAAATAATTAGAGGAGACTATCTAAAAGCGGAAAAGCACTTAGATAAAGTACGGTTACAGCAAGTAAAAGTTTAATTAAAATTAAAAATAATTTTGCTAAAGGCTATTTCTATGGATGCAAAAGATAATTTTGAAAGTTTATTGGATATAAGAAAAATACACTTTGCAATAACTAAAAATAAAAACTTAATCAGAGTACTCGAATGTAAAGAGCAAATAATATACGATTTATATGAAGTAAGTGTATCGTAAAATTTGTATTTGTAATATACAGTATTTATCTAATTTAATTGCAGCTTTTGATAATTAGACCAAAAGATAAAGCTATTTGCCAAAGTGTTTTAATTCATGCTGCAAATGCAATAAGTGAAGATGTGTTCATAAAAATTTTGTATACAGAACAGTGGCCTTTGGGTTAAGTTTTATTCAAATTAATATTTATTAAAAATTAAACATTAAATATTAAGTAATATGAACTAGATGCTGCAAATGAAAAAGTATGGTTTAAATGGATGCAACAGGGGCAAAAAGAAATATTACGTCTGACTAAAATGCTCAGTAAAAAAGAGGACAAAATGAACTTTTTATTATGGGCTCGAATTATACGGTTTGCTGTTGAATACGAATTATGGGATATTGTGAGAGTTGCTGCCAGGTTCTGCTTAGTTACTAATGCCGCCACAGGTCATAACACTGATGTAAAATCGGAAACATCAAAAGTCTCTAATCATCTTTTACCAAACGATGATTTAGGAGTAACTGCCCTTATTTACTTGTATTTAACTCAGGTATAATTATTTTTATACTAACAATAACATAATAATTTGAAAATTCATTTTTAACGTGACCATTAATAGGCCATCATAGTTAAACTAGATACTTTAGGATTAACATTTTTGGATTCAATTGATCAGATTGCGAAATCACTTGATGTTAATCTGTACCAGACAGTTAAAATGTATCGATCTTTTATTTGGTAAGTTTTAAATAACACCGCAGTTCTGCATAATTTTAATTACTTTAAATATGAATATATAGTTCAGAGATATTCCGTAAATCTAGTACAGTGGTAACAAATATAGAATATGCTGTCAAAGCTGGAATTCAACTCGATGAACCATGGTTAGTAATTTATGCTCTAAGACAGTATTGGAATATTATTTTTGAATTGGAAAATCATAATAAGTACAGCACTTTAATTGATTCAATTGTTTCTTATCAAAAACTGTTGCTAAGTTATGGATCCAAAGGGTATGTACATACAAGTTAAATGTAAATATGGCATTAATGTTTATTATATTTTTCAGAGATTTACAACTGCTCTTGTACTACACCAACTGTATATTAAAGTCAACAATCCATGACATAATTAAAATTACTTACCCAAATACTAATACTATTAGAGTTAATATAAAATTAGTATCTCCAGTTGTGGAAACTTTAGCAACAAATGTTTTGAAGGTATTTATTTTAAATTGTAAAATATTAAATGTGATATTAGAATATTATTGTTATTTTTGTAAGATATAAATAACAGGGTTACCAGGTTTTCGAAATAGCATACTGGGATTTCACTGGCTCGTCTAAATAGCCTACATGCTGTTAAAGGTCGTTGAGTTTGTGTGGGGGGAGGGAGGTTGTAAGCAACACTGTTGCTGATCAAGAATACATATTCGTAGGTATCGAACTGTGTTAGAAATGTCTAAATCAGGATATTCCCACAACAATCTGGACACCTGGCAACCCTGGTAATTAAGCACCTACATGTTTCTTATCCCTGTTCTCATCTCTAACTCAAACACACTCACGTAACATAAACACATTACTGGTTTATGTCATTAACACCACCTCCTTAACTACACATTCTCTCAGTCTCAGACCCCATCTCTCAAAACTAGATCATATTGTCAATGTCCTTTCCTCATCTACATCACTTCCCATCTACAATTCTACACAATTTACATGATTAAAATATATAATTATCCAACATCATCGCTTTGTGCCTTACTCAAGTCCCAAATTATAAAAATTACATTTTTTTTTATGATTGTTAAATTTAGACTTGTGAAAGTGTCTTAAAAATACTGTGCAATAATTTTGAAGATGTAAACACAATCGCTATATGGGCTGATTTCAATTACTTAATTCAGTGTTGGCTAAGGGTAACTCAGGTTTTAAGTAAACCTTTAGATGAAGAGATTTATCAACACATGGAGGTAAAAATCTGTTTAGATAAACTTTTTTACTGATTAAAAAATTATTTTCATGTTTCAATAGAATGATGACAAAATTATGGTTAAGTTTTTAATATCCCAGGAACGACTTACCATAATGAATTACACTTACTTTCCAGCCGTTAGTGATGGAGGAGAAGAGCAGGAGATTGAAAACGAAAAAAGCTTCTCATTGCTGGATGTAAATTAAAATAAATACATAATAAAGTTGTACTTTAATAACGTCAACTTTCTTAGCCGATAAATACAGCTAGAGAAATTAAATGGAATAGCGATGAAATAGAGTTTCAGGTATGGAGCAATTTGGCTCAATTGGCTTATGATGATCCACCACATTCATTATTTCAAACTTGCTATGAAAAGGTTGTCAATCTCGGAACAAAGTTAGACACCCAGTAATTCTTTTGATTCTATAATGTGCTTTAAATACTTTAAATTAAAGTAGTTAACGATTAATTAATTTTTTAACATTTTAAATATTTAAGAGTTAATAAGAGTTACAAAAAAATGTGCATAGTAATGTGCATGAAAGCAGACATTTTGGCGAGTGATTTAACGACAAACTTTGAAGCTGTGAATATTCTTATTTTAAGTTTAAAGTGAGAAATTGATTAAATATTTTTTATCTTCTTGAATTTAAATTGTTAATTATATTTCTTTTTTTACTGATAGAAAATGTTGTTCTAAAAATGATGATGAATTGTTTGAAATGATTATTATGCTTGCTTGGAAAATATGTTTCCCAATTATCTCGGATATTTTTTTGAGACAATCTTATATAATACAGTTAGCCGAAATTACGGAAATTTGCATTGAATATTTAAGAAACAAACAAGTATTTTACAGCAAACTCTTCAGATTTCTGGGATTTTAATAATTTTGTTTTATTTATGAAGAAAACAAAAGGTAAAATGCAAGAAAAAGTGACTCGAAACCTTCTGGAATTAATTTGTTACTTTGTCAATGGTTCAGTTCAAACTATGGTGGAAAATGTAAGCATTAAAAAAATTGTAGAAATTACACAAAACGTATCTTTCTAATTACAGTAAGTTTATTAATTGATTTTAGAAGCAGTACAAATCTGCTATATGTTTATTATCGAAATTCAGTCCAATGATGACATCGTTCAACCACAATTCCGAGTAAAAGATAATATTCATTAACATAACTTCTTTCTAATACAATTTTAACATCAGAATAGTGAAACATTTAAGATTCAATTACCAAATATTAGAAGCAAATGCAAACCAAACAATCAGTGAGGTATAAATGATTGTTTTTCTTATCTATTTTATCAAATTAAAGCAAAAAAAACCTTCAATTTTTATATTTAGAAATCTGAGCTGTATTCGAGTGAGAAATGGCTAGAATTTGCTTGTTGCAGCACTGAGTTTCAAGTAAAACAAGAAGCTTTCTGTAATGCGATTAACCAATTAGGAAGTAATATATTGGAAGCAACACACATTATGTTAATCCACTCAGAATTCTTACGGGAAAATCAGCACCCTGATGTTTCAAATGCGCAAGCTATAACAATTCTTACATACGAAAGAGCTCTGGCTAAAAGTCTGCAGAATAATTTCACAGAAACTGAAAATCCTATTTATACGCACATTTGCATGGCCTGCATTTTAGTCTACATGATTAGATTTTATAACAGAGGATCTAATGAATACACAGCTTTAATTATAGAATGTTGCAATTCAATAACAAATGTGTGGAAAGTAAGTTATTAATAGGAAATGAATTTCCAGGCACATCCCGATTGGTTTAATGAGCAACAAATATCAAGAAAATGATTTTCTACATGTGTTTCATCACTTGAAACATTTTAAGCCAAACAAAATGTTCGGGATGTACCCAATTTGAGTTGTTAGGCCCAAATATTATCTCGAATTTTAGTCCTAGAAATTTCTTTCCCTAGTTATTAGTTGGCTCAGAAATAGCTAATTAATTTGTATAATTTTGAATTTGATAATTTGAAGGAAATTGAAAGCAAATCGGAGCAGATACAAAATCTAAAAATCTTTAAAAATTTTGAGCAATTTGCATCTTATGATATTCATTTAAAGGTTTCTAAAGAAGTATTTGGAGATGATGAAAGATCAAATTTACAACAAGTATGGTATTTGTTGTATTCATACTCTAATTATTAAATGTAATGTTGATCTAATTTAGATGAAAAAAATGGTCGTAAAATGTTTTCTTCATTTATCTGATGAATTATATTGGTTGGGATATTACCAATTTATTTTACCAGATCTTGCCTTAGTCAAAGTTATACTGTCAGTAACCAATTCCATAGATGACATTTTTATAATTGATTTAAAGTACTATATATTTAAATCTATACATTAACAGTAATGAACACTCGTTCTATTCATATAGATTATTAAATATTTGTATAAAATTAAACTTGAAAGCAAGAGCAAAAGAATTACATTTAATTATTTTTCGATCATTTCTTTCAAAAGAGAATTCATTAAAGTGAGTACCAATAAACAAATTCAACTTTGTATGAAATAACAAAAATATTGACAGATTTGAGTGTTTAAACCAGTCGATGTTCCGCGATAGAGAGATTGAGAGTCTATTTAATTACACAGAGACGACCAATTCAGATTTAGTATGTATACATGCAAGGAGACTGTTCCTGTAACTTTTTATTTAACAAATTTTGAAAATCAACTATGGCCACCTTTAAAATTGTTCCCTTCTGAGTTGACACATGGCTGCCTACTATGCTGCCAACGTTCAAAGCAATTTCACAGGCCAATCGGTAACCTGTTATTGGTTTTCTGAATTTGTTAAATAAAAAGAGCTGCAATCACAATTCTGTTTTTTGTGTCGGACCTCGTATATATAGTATAAAAAACGTAACACTTAAATTATTCATTTATTTTAAACAATTTCATTAGGTCTCAGAGAATCTTGATGCAATTAAAATGGAAATAGAAGCAGCATATATACTTCAGTCTATGGTAAAAGTAATGCAATTTGATTACATAATAATTACAAATTAAATTTTTTATAGGGTTATTTAGGACTGGTTGATCTTCTTATTACAAAATTATTTAATTCTGAGGTGACAAACTACGTTTAATGTCAGAAAACTAAGTAAATTATTGAATGTTTTAGGTGAAAGAAAACAAAAATTTATTGATCAAATGCATACTTTTGTTGGCTGAACATAAATTGTTGGTTAATGACTTAGGAGAAGCTAAAAAATTATTGATTTGTTGCCAAGTTTGAAATATTTTCTTTTATTATTTTTACTCTGTGTCTCTCAATTTTCACTTTATTTTAAATTTTAGAATTCTTGTATGGAAGATGATTTTGACTTTTTAAAATTAAGTCTCTTGCATTATGATATTATTTTAGCAATGAAAAATGAAGATTGGGCGCGTGAAGTAAGTGAAAACTTAACTAAAAACAAGCCAAAATCAATTTTTGTATTTAATTCAAAGGCAGAATTCATTTTACAAGAAACCGGAGCTTACTTTCAAACTTTCAGCACAAAATTTCCACTTCACACTGCTCATTATAATCAATTACAACTTAAGATACAGCTAAAGTATGTTTAAAACTTCAAAAACTTCAAAACAATTTTATAAGAAAAAAAAAAGAAAATTACAATTGAAATACTACTGTCAAGGTTGATTGAACTTTACCTAATGTCCGAAATAAACAGCGAATGTGAGTCTACAATTGAAAGTGTACTCAATTCTGGCTTAGACTATATTGAACAAAAATGGATAAAAAATAGCTTGGAAATTTTCATTGAAGTGGCTACATTACTTATTAATAGCCCTCCAATAAAAGCTTCAAAACATGGACACCCACTCTGTGATAAAGTATATATTATTGTATTTGAAAAAAAATTGATATTAATAAGTAACTGTTTCAACTTGTTCAAGGTAATCAGAACAATTAATGAAGCATTAATTTGCATTGATCAAGATGTAAAGGATATAAATTTATCAATTCATTTTTTTGAAGTATGCAAAAAACTTAAAAGTTTGACAATAGATTTAATTATATTATATTTATTGCTATTTCCAGCCATCTATACAGTTATTTAAGACAGAAATTATTCAACTCAAGTTACTAGTGGCTCAATTGACAATATTATCAGCCGAATCCAGAATAAAAGACATTGAAAATTTGCAAAAAAGATGTGAACCACAACATTTAGTAACTTTAAATTTAACCAACTTTGTGAATTTAATATCAATACCGTTTATTTATTTAGATAGCAGAAAAGTATGTTGCTTCACTACCTCCTTGGAATTGGGAAGAAGATGAATTTGACTATACGCTTATTCTTAATAAAGTATTATCTTCAATGTGTATTCTACAAAGTACAGTTAAAAAAGATACCCTTGAAGAAATTCAAGTTATTAATTCTTCAAATATAATATATTTAAAAAATATTTAAATCTAACTTGTTTTCAGACTTTACACTTAGCAGGAACAAGTTTGTTGCTTTCAGTTAGATATCTAGCTGCTGTTAATTACTGTACGTTAGCAGAGTCTAATACACTGAAATCTACAGATGATCATCAGAACACTCCGCAAAGCCATGCGCTTCAGGTGAGGAAAGATACATTAATTATTTCAAGTTTAATTAATTCTTTTTCATTATCAGACCGAAGATTTAAAATGTATATGCAATAATCTGAATGTTCAAGCTTCTTCATACTTTTTAAGTGCATACATTAAAGCTAATCAATTATATCCGGTAATACTCATTTATAAATAAATAAGTAAATAAAATTTTTAGTGAATAAATAATCTAATGTCAAATATCTAGAATCTCAGCAATCGTAATAACAAAGCCTTAACAATTTGAAA
>JAQFZN010000200.1:0-40736 GCA_034687075.1 Geophilus carpophagus
ATCAACAGTGAGTTTGTGCAAGATATCCTCACAGCAAAACAGAAATTAATCATATCTTACACAAACTCACTATTATCGATATTTTAATCCTGTGTTGCTTAAAAAATAATTAATCTTAAATTAAGGTTTTATAGAATTTGTCAAAATTTCTTATCTTATCACAGTATTAAAGAATTAAAGTCTTGCCTACCTTTAACAGAAGAAAATAGAAGAAATCAACACTAAAATTGACCTACCTGAAAATAAAAAAAGATAATTAAAATTTTAATCAACTAAAATCATTTTATATCAGCTCTTGTTTACAGCTCATTAACACAGATAATTGATCAAAAACATTACAACATTACACTATTTCAGCTTTAAGAGATAAATGACTCAAGAAATACAGTTTGCGACAGACACTTTTCCATTATAAAATTATAGTTATAAATAGAGTTTGCACAAAGGAATTTTCCTTTATAAATTAGATATTTATGATCATAAGATGTAGTGTAACTTCTAATTTTTTTTCTCTGCTTGCACATGTATAGTTTACTGTTGCACTATAAATTTAGGTAGTGCCTAATTCCGGAATCGAGAAAAGTAAGAACTAACTTGGTATTCTGACTTTTCCCTTCAGGTTTTAGTAATACCCACTTATTTATATGCTGCACTACAATCTGTATACAGTTTAAAACAAATTTTTGAGAATAAAAACCATTACTATATGTTTGCAATAGTTAAATATAATTTACCTAACCACTGTAACAGAAATAAGGAATAAACATTGCATGTAAACACTACCAATCTAAGTGTCTGGTACTGGTGACATTATTAGTAGAAAACTATCTGATTGGTTTTGCTCTTTATAATTTTAGTGTAGAAAACCTTATGTTATACATTATTTTTATGCTTGTAACCAGTTATAGAAGCATAACTTTATAACTATAAGTTGAAAATGCACTGGCACAAACTCTAACAAGGTTTATAACTCAAAACTATAAGGAAAGTCACACTAAATTATAAATAGCACAGCCAATCACATACTTTTCCACTATTTACGTCACACATAAATATTGTAAATGGCAACAGTTTTGACATCCTGCCATTTTCAATTTTGTTTCAATCCACTTGTTTTGATGGTCACATGTATAATCACGTAACACTTACAGTATAACGTGATTTTTACAATTGTAAGAAAAATAATGTGTTAATAAGCAACATTACGCTATTTATAACTCAAAATAAGTCATAACTATAACAGAAAAGTGCCTGTCGCAAACTCCGTAATGTTAGTTTAACAAAAGTTAAGGAAAATAATGTCATGCGATACAAATCTAGAAAACAAATATTTTAACCATCTCCCAAATGAATAAGTTTGATGACATCTTAGATATAGTCATATAAATTACTTAAGACATCTTTATTTCTACCAAATGTAAAAAACAGAAAAAATAAGAGAAACAATATAAATCAAACTATCATTTTCCACTCAGTAAACCCAATAACCATTAATTTTCAATTATGACCACAACATCACCACATTATCACCATCAGCTTCACCCTTGTAATCCAAAGAGCAAAAAGAGTGTTAGCAAAGTAGCAAACAATTCATGTAATCCCACTGAACACTGCAACTTGATGCGACTTAATCGACTGGACACAATCATCAAATAAACCCCCACTGAAGCTCCCTTTAAGCGGATCAAGAACCAAGCTCAGACCCAAGAATGAACACTATCAACTTCAAGTTGCTACTTAAAAGAAAAGAAGGAAAAAATGAACAGACTGTACAAGGAACCGTAATTACATTCAAAGCCATGTTTACCGTAACTGCAACTTCAACTCGTACAATACGAGCCAAAATCATATTACTGACATGAAAATGAAAAAAAGGAATCTTCTTAAATCTAATTTATCAGGATTCCATAGAAATTTATTATTGAATAAAAAAATATTTAAAAAAAAGTGAGAAATTGTTATTTTTCTCGTTTATCAGTATCACCTAAGACCTTTTCGCTTTGTTTTCATTCAGCCCACGTCAGATTTTTTTCTCAACTTCACTAAATAAATCTTCGTATTGGAGTAAAAACAAATTAATCAAGCGGTAAATAAAGTATAAAACTATTAATTAAGTTAGCAATCCATTTTTGACCTTGATACAAACATTGATTTCACGCAACGATTCATTTGTATTAATCAGTTAAACCACTTACGCTTTAATCAATTTCTGATAACTACTGATGCATGTTAATAAATAATAACATTACATAAAAAAAAATTATAATTCTATCAAATATTTGTGCATAAAATTACTATGTTTAATCACAACCGTAATTAACTTTCCTTATTAGCCCAGGTTTCCAAAATGGCAGCCAATATTGACAAAAAAATATTCATTTCACATTTATTGAACATTTTTCAGATAAAAATACTGAGAAATATTTTCGATTCGACCAAGTAAATTTAACTTACACAAAAGTTCATGGTCGAACTAGTAGATCAATCAAAAGCATTGTAAAAATACACAACCAATAAATCTATTGACCGTTTCGGGCACACAAAGAAATATAATATCGAAAAATCGAAAAAAATAATTTAAATAAAAATTTAGTCATTTTTATAAATGCATAAAATGACATCATTTTGTGACATGCCATTTCATTTGGTGTCGAATTGACAGTTACTATTAGGAAATGTTTCTTATCTTGACAGTTCTCACAAATGCTGATGTTTGATCCATTCAATGAAATAGAGTAACCGCCACGTATTATCGTCACGTAACATCAAAACATCAATCTTCAACGGTTAAAAGATATACTCCATCCCAGATATAACTGTGCAATGATACATACGATGGAAAATTGATAGTTCATCTTACTCAAACTCATACTTCATCCGTCAGATATACATTTGTCATCTGCGCCATGTTTAAATCGCAAAAATGTTCATTTAATATTCGAGGTAATGACCTACAATAATGATGATGATGTTAATTAAATTTGTAGGTACATCAAGTAATGGCATTGCGTGATAAAGCGCCATTACTTCACCAAAGCCACTGATTTTGCTCCGAGTAGTGCTGCGATTTCACATCTTTTTACACCTGTCTGTTTAGATCATATTAAATTAAGTAAATTCTCATACTGTAAAGAAGACATGTTTATCTAAATTTTAAATAGGTTAATGCTAATATAATCAGTGGGAACTAACCAAATTCAGTATCCTGCTAATTAGACCGTAATTATGCACTCTGCAGGGTTTGTGTATTAGAGGCCAGCACGAGCTCAGGTTAGATCCGCGAGCCAGGTTGGATAATTCATGTCATTTTGGAGTTAGGGACTGGCTTTGGGTGTAGTAAAGCGTCATTGTATGATTGAGTAAATAATTTAATATTTATATATTTAACAATATAATATTATTGTTTTAATACAGTTAGATAATTAATTGTTGTACTCTGAATGTATAATTTAGTTCCTGTTATTGTTATATTGCTTTTTACTTTTTTACTTATGTTATGTGAAACTAAAGAAAGTACTTTTTTTCTTTTGATGACTCTTTCTATTAATATTTATTCTTCTCTCAACACATTCAAATGTTCATAAGTGCCAACAAGAATCATGTCATCAGCCAATTAGATCATGTGGTGGCTAGTTTACATTTGCATTAAAATATTGGATTAATAAATTTCAGCTGATCCTAGTAGACTAAATCACTAACTGCATTCAATATCTTTTAGCTGTTCGAAGGCCGATTTTATGGATTTCACTAAATCAGCTTTGACTTTAAATGGTTCACTTAAATCTTGCTTTCAGCAATTTGCTTTCCAAAACACTTCTCAGAACTAGTTCTGACATCTTAAAATCTGACCAATAAAAATTAAGTCAAAACAAGATTGCTGCAGATTTGCTTCCAGAAAGCCGATTTGGCTACCGGAAAGCAAGTCCAAAGTGGCTTTTGTAAAATCAGCTTCTGAAAAGTTGATTTCTTAAAAATGACATAAATCACAGCTACTTCCTGTCTCAGAAAGCCACAAAAGCAAAGATATTAAATGCACCTAATGTCTAAAAACAAAAATAGTTTTTCTTGTTATCTCAAACAAATTTTTCACAACAGAAAGTGACGTAAAAAACTTCATCAAAAACCAGATAAATTATTTTTCATAGAAACAAAACAAGTGACTGTTTTTAATCTTTTAATAGTTTTATACATAGTTTTTAGTTCATGTTATTTTTTAATCATTTTTGGCTTATGTTTCATCTATTCCTTTTCATCTTCTACTTCAAAATTCAATGATTAAAAAATAACATGAACTAAAAACAGAAAACAAAAAGTTATCTTTTTACATGACTTGGAACAGTTTCTACTGAATCAACACTGGTGCTTAGCAGACAAACAGTACAACAGAGCCACACAAATGCACTCCTCAACTCCGAACAAGCCTGATACAGATATGAAACCAAAAATTTCAGGCTTAGGTCTCCAGCTAAGCCTTTAATGCAGGGCAACCTTTTATTTTACTAGGAGAGCATATTTCAGAAATGCGGAAGTTCGGTGAGCACCATGGGATGAAGAGCATGGAGGAGTAATATTTAAACATGAAACTATTAATGCAACATAAATTTATAACTACTAGTGTTTAAATATCTAATATTTAGAATTTAGATAAATGAATGGCGAGCACTTTAAAATTGCTTCCAGGCACTGCTGCTCTAATTGAGTATACAACATTTGATGTTTACGTTTACATTAACTTCATTTAAAATATACAAAACATTAAAAAAATAAAGCTAAGACTGAAATATTATTAACTATAATAAATTAATGATTAATTTACTATTGCAATTGATTTGTTAGTTAACTTATTTAGTGTTTAATCATACAATAAAAATCAGTGAATAAATTACATCTATGTCCTTGATCTAACCTCAGGTTACACATAGCATAAAACTCAATATCCAGTAACAAGATACTTTGGCCATTACACAGAAACAAGTAAATCACCAGCAACAAAAAAGCTTATTATCCTGAGATAAAATCAACTTGTTTTTTAAATCTCTTTCTTGTGTTTTTTTTTGGTTGAATTTAATTGACTCCTGTCTTTGTTTATTAAGTTAAAGTAGATGGAGAAAAATGATATTTCATGTAATTAAACATACATTTAGTTAAGGAACGACTTTTTTCAATATTTTTTTTCAATTTCATACAAAGAAACAAGATTTCAAAGAAAACATGCTTATCGATCAAACCTATAGAAATATTTTATAAAAGTCAACCCCCATCTTCCAATATCTATGATAATGCTCAATAGGGAACCAAAAATATGAAAAAAAGAAAGAAAAAAATGGGAGCATGACTGAACTTGTTGTCTGTTGAAACAAATGCAATTTTTATATTCTTCCACACAATGAAACAAACTTCATTCTATGGATTTTCACAAACACCTAAGAACATACAAAAATGTGAAGAAAAAGTGTAAGCAGACTAAGCAGTTCCACCACAAATCTTGTTGTTCAAATGCCAAAGTGAATTTAAACAAGTGCAAAGATGAATAAGAAAAATCGCCACATGTCTAACTTTCAGGGGTTCAATAACAGTGACAAATGTAGGAGGAGTTGTAAATTCGATTTTTTAAATGTCACTTTAAATTTATATTGTGTATTTTAATTGTTATTGACATTTTGTGCACTTAATCAATTAGATTCTTTGCTAATAAAACCCAAGATAAGATTTATTTTCTCAATAATTTTCCCTTCTCATTTTTACAAGGGAGAACATATAACATAACACTGAATTGCCTTATAATACAAATTCTGACAACAGCTTTTTTAGGGACCTAACAAGTGTGTAATACAAGGATACCTGTATAAGTTCATGGGGTATATTTAATTGGTTTCAAGTTCAACTGATCAAATATCATTCATCATTATCTACTACCCCTAGACCAATCTAAGAAAAATAAAATTGACTGAAAACTAGAAAGAAATAATGATTTTGGGTTCAGTTACAGTTCCAATATGGAAAAATGTAGGTTTTTGTTCTGATTGCATTACAGTGTTAAAGGTTATTTTAGATTTTTGACCAATCTATTAATTGAGTCATAATTCTTCACTTAGGTCTAGATAAGCCCTTTTTTTGCCTGTTTTTTTTTATATACCAAGTTTGGATAAATGTTTCATGATATTGGGAATATTTTGATGAAGTTTTTTAGTGCCTATATGGTTTTTTTAATGCCTATAATTGCCTTTTTTGTGATTTTTTTCCATTTTCACAGAAATTTTCCTTCATTTTGGCTTGCTTTTACTAAAAAAAAAAATGACGGGAACAGCTTCACAAAGTGAAAGATCATTTTCCGAACTTAAAAACATTTTATCTGACAACAGAGCTTAATTTACTATGGAAAACTTTAAAAAATACATAATTGCGTCATGTTTTTTGAATTTGAATAAATAAATAATACAAGTGGCATAAACCGATAAGCCATTTGATAACTAAAACTTAAAAAATCTTGGTGCTTTTTTATTGCCTATTAGTGCCTAATTTTGCATTTTTTAACACTTTTTATAGTGCCTATTATCCGGGCCCTATTCATGACTCATAATTGCAGTAAATTAAAAATAATCAACAAAATATAACCCCTGAAAACCATATCTAACTTTGTTGAATTTTTTTGCCCAAAAACTTATTCTCACAAACAAATTCAACATTGAGTTATAAAATAAAACAACCTCACATTGATAGTTTATTTTTCTAATTACAAACTACACCCAAAATAAAATTTTTCTGACCCAACCTCTTCAACTTTCTAAAAACCAATCATTTTTTCCTCTTTAAATCCATAAAAAAGTGCAAAAAAAGATCATTTTCTTTCAAATCCATCAACTCGACCTCATTTTTCTTCTTCAAATATGCATCAGACCAGATGATAACTTTCCAAATCTTCTTATCCCTCACGTAATATTCAACATTTACAATTTTCATCTCTTTTCACCATCTTTTTCATACACAACTAATAATTATAACTTATTCCATACAAAAGATAATCTCAGTCCTAAACAACATTCTCCCACTTCTCTCCTTTTCACTCCCCTACTACAAATTTGATGAAAAATGCTCCGAAGGATGAGACGGAATTCCAAACATGACGATCAACTCTCCTGTTCACAAAATTCCTACACGAACCATTTTCCGAATTCTTAAAACTTAAAAAGAAATAAATAAAACAATAAAAAAAAATAATAAAAGAAAATTATATATTAACAGTAAAGAGTAGTTTCAAATAAGGGCTGCAGAAAGAAGAAGAAATATCGATTTCTCCTTCAACATTGCAGGAAGCCCAACTACAGGCGGTCAATTTGACCATCTCCAAAATAAAAGAAGCAAAGGCCAGATGGAACTTCCTAATCCTTACCGGCGGCGATTTTTCAGTTTCCTCTTCATTTTTATTTCTAT
The DNA here is from genome assembly GCA_034687075.1 of Geophilus carpophagus. NCBI lineage: Eukaryota > Metazoa > Arthropoda > Chilopoda > Geophilomorpha > Geophilidae > Geophilus > Geophilus carpophagus. The sequence goes on from JAQFZN010000200.1 coordinate 7,432, forward strand.
CACTTTCTACAATATTAAATAAATAAATAAATAAATAAATATTTTTCTTTCAATTTTATTTAATTATTTATTTGTATTATTTCTTTTGAGAAAAACAAAACTATTTTGTTTTTAATAAATAAAGTATTTCATTCCAATTTTTATTTTTAACTTTTATTGCATCAAACTATAAAATTGGAAAAGTAAAAAAAAAAAAATTTCAAATGTAATAAAAATCTCGTTAAATCGAGTCGAAAGAAGTCCAACTTCCAATTCAATTATCTCAAGTGACAAGTGATCCTACCCTTAAGCTCACTCACACCTCAAAAAACTTTTATATACTAAGAGTTTAAAGATTCATAAAATTCGAGAAACATTTCTTAACAATCATTCCTTTTCATGTGCATCATCTCAACTACTCGAATAAAGTTAGATTTACCTTTAAGTTAAATCTTACCTCATTAAAATTTCCCTCACTCAACAGTTTGCACAAGTAATATAATTTAATTGATTATAAGCAACAACCATTACGATAAATAGACTGGATTTCCCATTAGGATGACAAGGCAAAAGCCTAGGGCCTTAAAAAAGTTTTCATCGTGTACTTAATATTATATAATTATTATATTAATAAACAATATTAAATTAGAGGTCCCTAATGTGCGAAATCGAATCAGGAAGTTTAATTTTAGTGCTTTTTCAATGTTTGATGGTGTTTCTCCTCTTTCTGATCGCTTTATTATGTCAGCATTCTGCTCAAGGGTATAGTCCATGTAATGTCAACAATTTCACTCGATTTAAGCTTTGTAGCCATCGTTGTGGTGAATATAAACAACATACCACGTGTTTTGTATTTAGAGATTCAATATTTTAACCCAAACTCTTCAACTCAATGATTAAACTAGTCTTTTCTCGTTTCTACTCAAGAACGAGAAGTTACGAGAATTAGTCTCGTTAAACTGAGAGTGCTCCTTCACTTCCGTTGTATTGGCGGCCATCTTGGAGGTACTTAGATCGAGTGGATTGAATTCGGTTCATATTAATAAAATTAAGTTCAGAAATAGGAAAAAATAATTATCCAGTGTTAGATTTTTTTAAAAACAATAATTTAATTTGTAAATTCATTTTAGCCTGTTTAAAGAAATGAAATCTAAACAAAATTCAGCAGTTTAATGCCAAATATTGATCCTTACCATAAATCCATAACATAACTGAAATTACCACAAAATATTACCTAGAAAATTATACCGCATTTTATCAGTTTTAAATTTATGTAGATTAAATAAATTTAAATCTATATATTAAAGCATTATTGCTTTTTAAGTGGATGAAATTCAAATTAAAATCCAATTTAAAATTGCTTTTCAAATTCAAACTTTTATAAGATTTAATTTGAGAATAAAAATACCAAAATCAAAAACAAAATACAGCAGATTAAATTAATACAACTCCCTAAAATTCTTAATTCCATCAAATTTCACTTAATTCAAAACATAAAAAAATATTAAAAAATAAATCGAAAAAATAGCAAACTTAAACTCACAGCATGAGACTCGCAAACAATTTTTAAACCTGATTCTACTCACCTGAGACAAAACTAGATTCCCTTCACTCATATACTAAATCAAAAATCAAATTACATACTGGCAAAGTCAAAATGGAAACGAAACGATATTACAAGACCCTAGAGTGAGTGTCATGAATATTTTAACTTTATATCCTTCCTCATTTTATCAATCCTTAACCTCTTTTTTTTTATCTTCCTTTATTCCAAAGAAGAAATTCACTATCTTAAAATAGGATTTACAAATTTATACCACAAAGCTCCACCCGCATCTTTCTAAGGACCGGTTCATTCGCACTTTCTCAAACGGTTGACGCCGACGCAGATTTAAATTATTAGCTTTCATCTTGCCAACTCATATTGATCAATCGCCTAGGAAATGTTAAACAAATATAAATTTCGTCCTAACCTTACGTCAGAGAAACATTTCCACATTATTACTTGTTATAAAGCTAAAGATAACATATTGTCTCGTGTGATTTGGGAAAATTTCAATTATTCAAAAATTCTATATTTAGATTGAATTTGTTGGAAATTTGAAAAATTTATAAAGAAAATATTTCTTTGTACATTTTTCAACAATATCATGTGACTAAATGGCAATTTAATCCTTTTAATTAATTTTACAGCCACTCAAACATTTAACTTGAAGAAAAATGTCATTTTCAATGGCATCTTTGGTATTTTATAAATGCACTGTCATTGCAACAACAATTTTACAAACCACTTAAAAATACAAACCGCCATCAAAATATTTTATTAGCATTTGCATCAAGTGAGAAAATGTATGATGCAAAATGTCGTGTTCTGATACAATCTAAATATACAGCTGTAATGTAATAATCAGTTGTTTTCAACAAAATCCACGTCACTCAACTTTGGTGTATAGATTTTCATCAATATTTATTAATCGCTCGCAGCTGTTTGCTATATAGTGTTGTCAATGCAATTTCTACATGGGTTTTACATGTAGAATGGGAAACAGTTGCATCAAGGGGAAAAGCATCTGCTAAACTTGTCGCACATCTGTAATTTTTCAGTGTCAGCTTTAGCAAGAATATTAAAACAAACGTTTTCGCTTACTATATAAGGAATGATGCCATCTTATTTATTTAAGAATGATTCCGACACTTGCTTTATGCCAAAAATGCACTGGATGTCACTGACTGGTATTTTATATTTCACTTTTTTTTTTAATGAAAATTAAAAATTATTCTAATTTTTCTAAATTTATTTAGTGTTTGGTATTAAATAATTAAATTATTTGTTTTTAAATTTAAAATGAAAATCTTAAATTATACTGCGAGATATTTAAAAGTAAAATGAGATAACGTGAAACAGCTGATCAATCTCACTCGCAACTGCTTAAAATTGCGCATTTAACCAAACATTTTTATGCGACTGTAAATTGCGAATTTTACATTTTACATTCAAATAGCGAAATTTTATAAAAATAACAAATTCAGCAATTTTTATATTATGTTATAATTATAATATAATTAAATTATAACAATAATTATAATTCTCACTATATTTAGCATTAAGCGTGGTAACTGGATAAAATCCCAGGGTAGTTCAATCCAAAAATACCCGCGATAATTTTAGTCTTTCATTCAAATAAAAGTAGGAGGGACTCATTAACATGTCTTGCCCAGCTACTAGTTGCTAAGCTTATGTCATTGCTGCATTATCCATGACACAAGAACAAAAATGCCTTTTTCATTCATTTTCATCTTTAAATAGATTTTAGAAAAATTATAGTACCCAAGAGAAAAAAATCTGCCAAAATTAATGAAAAAATCAACAAAAATTAGGGAATAGCTGTTAAATTAGCAGAAAACTATTTAGTTGGTTTTTCCTTGTTGATTTTCCCTCAATATTTACACTTTTTTTGCTAGTTTTAACCAATTTATGGCTAATTTAAGCTGGCAGGTCTTTGCGCTTGTTATTCATTGATTTATTCAACTTAGCCGTCGGTCACCAGGAATTTTAAACACCACCATCCAGCTAGGAAACATTTTGACAAACCATCAGACGCCAAAAATAGTAACTGCATGTCGTCTAAAAAAAATTTAATTTCTAGATAAGGCAAATAGGAATTGACTGTCAAAATCAAACTGGAATTGCGATGTAGAAACTTAAAATTGCAAAATATAAAAGTCAATCCCATTTCACATAACCAAAATTTTAAAAATTTAGGCAAAAATTGACGGATGCACATCTCTAACACCGAATACAGGAAACGTTAAGTGAAAATCCACGTAAGCCAGAGAAATCTAAATTTTATGTAAAAGCACATAAATATGCTCCTAAAGTGGTTCGCTTTGCTTTGCTATGCTTACTTCATCACTATGCTCAATTTTAAATTCATTCAAATATTTAATGCCTTTTGATTTGCTGTTTTTGGCAACGGATCCATTTTTCCAATTTTGTATTCAAATAATTGTATTCACAACTGGAAGATGTGATTCCATTCGCATACATTGGTATAATAACATATCTAGTATAAAAGGAAAGTTAGCAATCGCTTTCATGTCTTTAATGTCATAAAGTGAACATATCACACCCTTGTTCTAGTGGACACAAGTTGGCGCCCTATGGGAAATAAGTGCAAATAGAAATCAATTAATTGGAACAAGTTACTTGTTAGTTTGCTCATGCAGTAAAACACGAAGCAAAATATAATAAGATTAATTCAGTTTGCAGCCTCTTATTAATATCGATTCGAAATCAATTTCTTTGTTTATTCCCGTTTAAAATTAATAAAATTCAACTTCAGCTCATTAATTTACACTCCAAACTTGAAAATGATTAAAATGCAATTAATAAAAATCAATTTCTCAACAACTTAATCCAATTACATTAAAAAAGTGTCGCGTAATGTTTGACCCTTAAGACTACTTTACTTACACTATTTTTAATGGATGTCCAACTTGTTTGCCAAACAACTCCAGAAACAGAAATAAAGCTTTCAAAGCTCAAAGCTTTTAAAATTGTGTCTTTTTTCAAAAATAAATGTATGTTGTTGATGTTTAAATGCGATTCTGAGTTCGCACCGTAACTAACTTTACATATTCAATCAAATTATCCTCGTTTTATTCTCATACCGGAAAATATCGATATTCATGGGTCGGGGCAAATAAATACAAACGCAGACAGGTGTTTCTGCAATTCTAAATTGATTTACAAATTTACAAATTTTTAAATTTAGAAATCAAACCGAATCTTTATTTAAAAAAATCCAAATATAAAATCAATTTTTCCATTTTAAATAATTCCATTTCCAGTATATATAATCAATCGATATAAACTAATCAAATATGTAAACCGACTCATTAATCCATATTAAACACATTTTTTTTCTCTTTAAAAAGAAAAAAAATCGATTAATCATTGCCATTTTTAGCACTTTCACACCTTTATCGCCAACTCATCTCCCTATCTTACCTGTAGGGCGTTCTAATAGGGAGAGATAATCACTTGTAAAAGCGAAAACGTAGAAAAAAACCCAAAAAAAATCAAAAAAAATCGTCAAGCAGAGCGCAGGCTCCGAGCTCAATGTTCCATCGCGAGTCCAATGAATCAGAAGCCGTTGCCGTCGCTTCCAAGCAACCCAGTCGGTGCGTCACGTGGTATTCACGCACAACTCGCACGCATTGTGGGAGTGGCAGTGCTTAAAAAGACGTTAGTACGACCGAGTGTTCCGCTGCTTGGCCCTCAGATGAAACCCAATCACACATGGAAATGACCAACGAATCTTCCTCCTCCTCGTTAGGCCATGACCGAATCCCGTCTCATTTGCAACTGCCAACTGCACTCGCCACATGGATACCCGACGCGGCTGTCACGCGGATAATGCAAGATGCAGATGCTGCCGGAGGACGAGCACAATCCGATACCGGCTGGAGAATCGGAGAAGGGGGAATGGGTATCGCAGCAGTTTTCACCTCGCTTATCCTGGTCGGAACGGCTGCGGGCAATATTTTAGTTTGTTTGGCAATTTGTCTGGAGAAAAGGCTACATAATATGACCAATTACTTCCTTTTGTCACTCGCTATGACCGATCTAATGGTAGCTGTCAGTGTCATGCCTTTAGGTATTATCACAATCAATGAAGGTAAGGTTATTAAGTATTGACTTTTTGTGTTTTCTTGAGTGGAATCAATTGTTTTTCGAGGTTATTTTTAGGGTTTGGATGGATTTTTTGGGATGATTTTCGTGTTTTATTGAAAGTTGGGAGGAAATAAGTGAAGTTTCAATCACAGAAACCCGCATAAATGATTGCAGGTATATGGTAAAATCAATAATCTCACAATGGAATCATTTCCGTAAACATTAGTCTGGTCGAAATCATCTTATTTTCATAAACAAATTTAAGATGTAAATTAAAAGCGATTGCGAAAACAATTTTTGTTTTCAAAATAAAATTATGTCATAATAATAATAATAATATAATAAGAATATTATTATTATCATCATTATTATATTATTAAATTATAATGTTATTTCTTTTCGTTACGTCCCCACCCATCATAAAATAAGCATCCGTTATAAAAACATTTTCAACTTTGTTCGAAAAGAAAAAGAAAAATCTTATCCTCATTTTTCTATTTCAATTCAAATAAATAAAATTCCAATTAAAAAAGCATTAAATTATTTTTTCAAGGTTTACCTAATCTCTATTATTACATCAATAATAACAAAAACAACAATACAAGATTAAAGCATTCTTTTGTAGAGAAAAATTCAAAAACCCAATTAAAATTAAACAATTTTAAAAAAATTTTAAACAAGCCTAATTCTTTCATTTTCACCACAAACTTTCATCTTTTCAAACCAGTTGAACAAGTGCGTTCAAGTGTAACTCAAAAACCAACAACATCCAAACAGCACTTACTTCACCTAACTTACTACTTACCCGGGGTTCCCAAGAGTTTTATCAAGATATGATGAGGCCCCCAGAGTCTAATGGGCAACTATAATTAAATCCTGACGTCCCACAACCCCACCGGACACAATTTTCCATCCATGTCTTCCACTATCCCGTCCCCTCGTCTAGTTTCAGTGAACACTTGTCTGTGCAAGACATCTATCACTGGCGATGTCAAAGCTTCCAAATAAGTTGCCATGACAACGCACCATTTCTACTCCCATCCATCCCTGTCGATTAGGGGACAGCGAATTGAGAATCTAAGCACACACAAGTTGGAGAAAGAAAAAATAGCACAATTTTTACTCACATTTTTATTTTTCTATTTATATTTCTTCAACTGATTTTTAAAAAAAAATTAAATTTATCCTACTTTTGAGTCAGATTTTATTATTAAAATTTAAATATCAAATGTTTTAATTAAAACTCGTAATTATGATTTTTCATTTAATTTAATTTACTATATCGATTGCCGACCCCTTGAAAAGGTCGAAATAAGGGTGTTTTATAACGGTGACAGGTTGTAAAATAGAGTCTTCACAGGTAGGGCAGTTAATGACAATCGCAGTGATGGGTTAAAAGCAAGAATGGAAAGGGGGATTAGTTGTTAGATCATTTCCTAGGGAAATGAGCAAATCTAATTGAGACAAGATTATGTGCCTTGTCGTGTTTTAGTTTTGAAAAAATTGAGAAATATGAGTGAAAATTTTAATTAATGAATCTCATCGGTTTTTTAATGAAAAGGTAATTTATATATAATAAATTCAAAATGATAATTAAAGTGATTATGTATTTATCATATGGATTTCTTTTGATTTTTTTTTATTTAGAAATCTGAAGTGTTTTAAAATAAATTCATCTTTTTAAATTAAAAGATAATTGGGTTAGATAAAGGATTTGTTTTATCTTTCCTTTATGTAATCATTTAATCAATTAATGTGAGGAAAAAGATATACTTTTCAATTTAGAAATCCAGTTTGAATTACTTGAAGGAAATCTACGACTTGAGTGAGCTCCGGTTACACGAGTTCGTACTTTGGTTTGGTGTGGACAGGGGGCGTGATATAGTAAACAAAGAAAGCAATGTCTGAGAACATCTTGTTCAAAGGACCTTTAGGATCGAGAAAAGTCATAATCTCATCGGTCACAGCTGACTTTTTAAAGCAAATAATGCAATAAGGGAAAGTTAAATTTTCGTCGCTGTTCATGAAATAAAGTTTGAAAAAATTTAAATAATTTAACAACAAAAACACCTGTTGCTTCGCAGCAGTTTTGGTAATTATCATCAATCAATCAACTTTTATTTTGAGAAAAAATCCGCCCTAAAAAATCTCGATCATATAAAAACAAAAAAAAAATAAAAGATCAAGTCTTTTGGAAAAAAAGCGCTTTATACTCGACTAAAAGCAGAAACATTTTTCTTTGGAAGGTTAATTAGAAGTTGTTTGAGTCGATGAACATCGATAAAAGTTAAAGTTAAATGACACCAAATTCCAGTGCTAGTATTCTTCAGCGAGCTCGATGGGAATTTCACATCATGTTTAGTCCGAGCGCTTGATGCGTTCCATTTCGACACATGCCTTGCAGGAAAGCCACTTCATCATAATGAGGCGGCGCTTTTCATTCAAGAACAGGGTTTACTCACTTTTATATTCAACTAAATTCAACACAAGTGACAATAAATGTTCCACACGAATATTGACACCATCCGAAATAAAAAGAAAAAGTAAACAAATTTTATTTCCATCGATTCACATATAAACGTCAAATAGAAAACACAATATATAATAAATTTAATTCAAATTTTCGAAATTTCTATAATTTTTATTTCACAAACAAACCCTAACTTCCTTCCAAGTGTTTTCCTACGCAACAATCACATTTTAATTATTCAACACCACATCCAGCCCCATCAGCTATTTCCAGCCAACAAAAACAATCTTTATAAATATTTAACAAATAAAATAAAAAACTAATCAATCTTCCTTTCTCATTCTTTGCAGGCTACTTTCCACTACCGTCCATATGCTGCTTTGCGTGGGTCCTTTTAGACGTACTTTTCTGCACCTGTTCCATTATGCATCTCTGCACCATTTCCGTGGACCGCTACTTAAGTCTTCGTTACCCAATGAAATTCGGCCGCATTAAAACCAAGCGTCGTGTCGTCCTTAAAATCTGCTTCGTATGGATTTTATCAATCGCCACCTCTCTCCCAATCGCCTTCCTATACGCACGTGACGAGCAATTCGTATTACGCAACGGCGCTTGCTACCTCCAAGACCCATTGTACGTAACCATCGGATCCGTTGTGTGTTTCTTCATCCCCTTAGCAGTCATGATAACAACCTACGCGCTCACTATCAACCTGCTCAACCGAAAAGCTGTCGATCTGCGTGCTAAATCAGGCAGCGGAGCCAAATGGGATTCCGGAAGAACCCCGTTGCTGCTCGAAACCACCTTCAGCACCCAGCAGCCCGCTTCCGGCGGTGCTCATTCGGGGTTAAAGCGGATTCTGTCAAAAACCTACTCTTCTATCAGCTCTTCCACCACCGAGACAGACATGCCCGGGTCCAGCAGTGGAACTGGCGGTGGCGGGGACTCGTTGACCGCCACGCCGCAACGATGTGTCGACTCGTCAACGACGCTCTTATCTGTTAACCGACCAACTATGGTGGAAATGCATATCCCCGTGGCGCCATTACCCACCCGCAAAGAGGTTCATTCAGTGCGTAAATATTCGGTTAAATGTAAAGCGGCGACGAAAAAAAGTCCCGGACACGATTCGCACGAACTTTGGCTTCAATTAACCACTACTCCTTCCGGTAAAGATTATACATCCGTTTTAGTTAGTTCGGCTAATTTGAATTCGATGCCGGTTAAATCGAGATCGAATTCGGATTTGAATTTAATGCCGTTACCGGACGACGCCATTTCTGTTGATAATGACAGCAGTTTGTCAACTACGTCACAGTCGTTTCGAGATCAATCTGGATCCGTTGGGTCAAGGCAAGATACAGTTTCGGTAGCTACGAATGAATCTCCGCAACAAAGTCAACACCCGAGGTCGTCGTCGCAGCCGTGCATGCGCAAATGGGCCGCGCGTAACGGTCGGTTTTTAAAAGCTGAACAAAAAGCTACCAAAGTATTAGGAGTTGTGTTCTTTACTTTTGTCATGTTATGGTGTCCGTTCTTCCTGCTTAATTTATTAAGTGTGTGTAAGGATTGTGTTAAGCACATCAGTCCGCCAATGCAAGATACAGCGCTCTGGCTTGGATATGCTTCATCGATGGTGAATCCAATTTTCTACACAGCGTTTAATAAGACTTTTCGTCAAACGTTTGCTAAGATTTTAAAGTGCCGTTGGAATGAAATTAAGCGATAATTTTCCAATTTGTCATTATATTGTTGTTTTGAATTTTAAATAAATGTAAGCTGCTTTATGTTCGTTTCGGTTTTCAAAATTAATATTTTGAATTTTTAATTTGAACTTTATTTGTTGAGTAAATTTTGAATGGGTTTTTCAGAGTGGAAAACTACATATGTGAATGACTGATCAATAGGAAGCTGGCATGAAAATAGTTCTCCTAATAAACAATAGGAACCACCATTGAGGTTTGGTATAGAATAAAATATGAATTATAAATTTAACAAGATTCGAGCTAGATTACAAGAAAGAAATAAGATTTAGAAGTAAAATAAGCAGTGAGAATTGCTATTTAAATATATAAATACATTTAAAATTTAAAAAAATCTAAATTATATAATATTTTCAAAACAAATGTCAATCACCATGTTTACATGTGCAGAATATTCTTTTTACAAAATTCCCTAAGAATAATCCATGAAAATAATCCATGAAAACATTCTGGTTTTGCTGCATGTTTACATGCATGCTTTTTCAAGAAACTTAATTGTCAGTTACTTCCGCCTTAAAACACGTGATAAAAAAAACTGTCTTCATTGTTTATGCTTACAGACTTGTAAGCTTTTTAAGTAAAAATCAAGCATTATTTAGCATTATTTAGCATTATTTAGCATGATTGCAACATTAAAATTACTTTAAAATTTTCGCTACCACTCTAACTCAAGTGAGTCGCCATTTTGAAAGCAAAATGAAACGGAATAGCGACCCACACACATGCGCAGATCAAAATATTCCTGGTTTTTAGGAATATCCTCACCCTTTCAACAAGAATATTCTTTTTTACTTTTTACCACATTTTTGAGGTATTTTTTCTGGTTTACAAGTGAGGAATTTTTCCTGGATCAAGAATATTTCATGTAAATGTACTGAATGTGATTGGCAAACCAGAACCAAACATTGATGGTGGTGTCACTCTGGTGGCTATTTTAAAACTAAACATCCCAGCCTCCTATACGTAGAGAAAAATCTGTCTAATTGGAATTGCAAATATGTGATTGAAAAAGTTAGGTTCAATAGTGAACTTTTTCAAATTTAAAAATCGAAATTTTTTCTAATATTTTTATGAAAAATTAAATTTTTTGATTTTTTTTTTAAATCAAAAATCAAAACAGAAAAAATTATTTAAATATTTTGCTACTTGAGAATTTTAAAAATTATAATATATAAAAATTCAATATCTAGAATAAAGTAATAAATATATTTAACAGAATTGAAATTCTATCAAATTTCAAAACTTTACTCAATTTTCTGAAGATATATTTAATAATACTAAGAAGGAAAAAAAAATGGAAATCGAAACGATCAAACCAAATGAAATATTTTATCTTCCTTGAAAAAAATTTCCATAATCAAATCCCAGCTTGTCAAATAAATTTGAACTTAATAAGCCAAAGAGATAGTGAGAAACGAAAAAATGAATGGGAGAAAAGAAAAAAATCTCTAGACAATAAAGCTCAATTGGAAAAACTATATAAAGGATTAATGTTTGTCCGACAAACACAAACACTATACGACCAATACCATAAATCCAATCAACAACAGTGCAGCAGGCAGAAAAACCAATGAACTATTCTATCACTTCGAACACGTACAGCCATCTTGGGAACTACACAATTCCCACATGTTCCTATAAAACACGACGAGATAATAGTAATAGTACTTTACACCAAATAACCATGTACATTACAAGAAAACAGCAAAATTACCTACTCATTAAACGTATTTAACAACGGTCTGCCGCACATAAAAATGACTTTTTTCTCACGAAATAAAAAGATAAAAAATAAATAAAAAGAAAAAAAAACATTTGCTCGCTTTCATTACTCACTCGTTAAAGAAAACTTTGTTTGGTCTTTCGTGCGTCCATCATTCTATAACTAGATTTTAAAATTGCAATTTCTTTTTATTACGTGCAAATACCACGTGTTTGCTTGTTCGAAATATTGATTTAGATGTCTGGTTTAAGTTTAAGATTCAGTATAGAACGTTTTAAATAAAAATGTCGTTCAGTTTTCCTTGTTTGTTAGTTAAATGAGATTACCGTTATTTTTCTTTTAGTAGAAACCACCATTTTCATTTTTAATATTTTGATCACTGAAATCGAGCAAATTTACTGGTATTTATTTACTGAATTTATAAATCACCAAGGCATTATTAGTAATAAATACAATACCGGCCATTTTGAATTGTAACACTGAACTCTCTCTCTCTCTTGAAAAACAAAAATCAAGTTCTAAAATGTTCCTGTGCTTTTTAAAAAAGATGAAGGAGAATATTCGTTTCATCAGAATCCCATCCATGTCAAAACATGATGTAAATATTTACATCACACGTATAAAAACAAATTACAAAAACGTTTTTTTTCTTTCTAATCTTTGAATGTGAATTTGAAAGGAAGTTTAAATTTAAATCACATGGGAATTTAAAATTTATCTCTCCCAGCTGTAACACAACATGAATAAGACTTAATTCAAAAAGTAAATATCTTAAATGTGGTAATTTATTTTGATCTGTAAGTAACGTCGAAATTTATGTTGTACACTTACAGATCTAAATAAACTTGTTTATTCTAGAACATGATGTGATAACGATAAGAGAGAGAGAGAAAAAAATTCTCAGATACTTAAAATTTTAACATAAAACTTGTTTAGATGCCTACTTTAGTACCGTGTAATTACCGCAATAACTCGCATCCTTATAATTTTATCGAAAAAGGTGTCTGACATTTTTTAAACAAGAAATTTCAGTGCACAAAATAATCTGTCACTACAAATTTTAAACTTAACAAAATGGCGAGCACTATATCCATTTAAGCCTAACAGCGTGCTACCGACAACGCTAAAAAAATTAAAAAAAAGAAGAAAAGTCCATTATCTTAAAATATTTAATAAATATTAATGAATAATACTACACTTTTCCCTATTTCTTGATTCATTTATCTTAATATTTAAACACTTGAAGATCCGTTAACTGTTTATACATGAAATATCAATGTAGCGCATCGAATGTTGCCATAAAGTGAGACTTCAAGTTGATAAATGACTTGTATTTTCCTTTACTGCCAATCTATCGTACTTACACTAAAAGCTTCTTTGTTTTAATATTTCCTTTTTGCCAATTGAGTTGCAACGATAAAATAAAATGAATGACGGTAAAATTTGGTCGTAACTAACTTTCTCCTTGCTCGTTTAACTCAACTGATTGCAAGTGGTTGGCAATTGTTAAGTTCAATCGATCAAATAACATGTCCCTTTGACGATGCTGCTAGGAAACATCAAAAAATAAACTGTTTTGTTTTCCTCCTCCTTTATCATATAAACCGAATTTCATAACCAGACATTAAAAAGATGATAAAAAGTAAAAAAAATAAAATTATCTTTGATAAATTCTCGAGTATTAAGCTTAAGATATAAAAAAATCTAATTGAACAATATCGATTGACCTCGTTTTACAAGTAAAAGATCATTAGCATAATTTCCACTTGATGAGATAAAAAAAAGTGTCAAAAAGAATTGGCTTCTGAAATTCGAAGACAGAGTGCGGAGGGGGGAAAAACAAGGGAAACACATTACTACTAGAAAAGGAAAAAGAAAGGAAAATGGAAAAAAATATAAAATCACCTTCCATCAAAGAAAGAAGGCGGAACTTAATCCAAATTGGAAAATAAGGACAATATTAAGACCAAAAAAGAAGAAAAAAAAATCCAAGTATTTGAAGCAGAAAATTGCAATAGATGAAAAAAATTTAATGCAAGAAAAAATATTGCATGTAATCAATGCTTTCAACTATAACTTACTTGGATTTTTTTTTGATTTTTTAACTCAAAAATTTAAAATCAAAAATTGGATAACATTTATCCTAAAATTTCATTCATCTCTAGGAAACATTTTTCAAAATAGCATTTTCAATTATTTTTTTCCAGCTAAGCAACTAGATAATATTCAAACCTAATTATAATTTCAATTTCATTGTGATAAATTTCTAAAGTCAATTATTGGTACTAATTGGGGGACATATTTATATAACCGATTTGTTCGCATTTTCAGACATTTTGAAAAAAATTACCAAACTTTCTTTCCTTTAAGCACCTTTGCATTTACTTGCTAATTTTTTTCAAATAATCAATGATTCAATGTACCCAACACAACAAATATAAAAATAAATAAATCTCTTACCTGAATAGCAGAAATCCGAGACTCGTAACAGCAGCTCGTCGTACATCATCGTTCACATCACTAACGGCTACATGTAGAAGACGTCGAATCGCTCTGTTGTTTCCCGTTCCACAATACGCCATAGCGATGGTATACATTCCCGATCGACGTAAAATGGGATCTTTATCGCGGCATAAACTTTCGATCAACGTATCTGCCTCTTCTAAACGCCCATACATCGTCAATGCAATTCCAATTGACAATCCACGTAAAATTTTTTCGTGTTGTGTATCTTGTGCGTACTAAATTTAAATAAATTTAATTATTATTTATTAAAACAAATACAAACTAAACTTACGGCAACCATATCTTCAATGGCGGATGCAGATTTTGATCCAAGCATAACCAATCCCATTGCTATTCCAGCACCTTCGCCGGTTACAGCATCGTCTTGATACATGTTGAACTTAAGTTGTTCATATACGTCTATACATAAATAAAGTATAATATTATTTAAAATTGTTCGATTAATTTCATTTATCATGAAATTAACCTTGTCTGTAAGTCCCCATTGCTGCTAAACCGATGCCTAAACAACCACCGTGACGCACAATCTAAAATTAAACATTTTTCAGATTAAAATTATTATTTATAAATGAAATTGAATAATTACTTCATTTGTAGTTTCTTTCAACTGATTCAGTAAGTAATCTACAATTGGTCCTGCATGATTTGCATGAATGAGTCCTAAGGCGTATAAACCACCACCTTCTGAATAACCACTTCCAGGACCAGAATCTTTAGGTAAATATGACGACATTAAATTAAGTGCTTCCTTCTCGTGACCCTATAAATCATTATTGTAAATAAGAAATTTATTTAATTAATTAATTTGTTTTTTAATAGAAATTAATTTCAATTACTCGATGAATAACTCCAAGACTCGCAGTAGCAATAAATTTAGCCCAATTAGTAGCTCTTGCTAACCATTCCAAGTTATCTCGAAGAAATTGATCACTCGTAGTTCCACAATGCATAAAAGAATTTGCAATTACTGTTGCAGTATGACAAACTGAATTTCGAACAGCGTCCTAAAATTTAAAAAAAATATATTTTAGTAAACTTAAAACTGAATAAAACTTATTAATTACTTTAGTGTTTTTCAATATGAGTAAATCAGTATGGTTGTTGCGAATGAGGAATTGTAAATGTAAACCGATCGCCACCTCGCCACTTAATATGGTAATAATTTTCTCCATGCGTTGATGATAACGGCGCTCTTCTTCACTCTAAAATTTAAATTCAGTACATTAAATTTTACAAAATTGATTTCAATTAATTAAAAGATAAATTCTACCAAATTTTCTAGTTTAATTGCTGTTGCTGCTGAAGTAGTAGCAATTGAAGTGGCTTCTGATGGTTTTGGATCAACTTCCATCATTTCGCCATCTTGTTTTGAATCCGCAGTATCTTCTACTTGCGATATAGGAACAGGCGCTGTTGATCTTAAAGCCTGTAATACTCGTGTAAGGTATTGTTGAGTAGCACTTTCGTACAGATCAAATGCGATTTGAAAACACATCAATGCATTTTCCTATAAAAAATAAAAAATGTTTAATTTTATATATTTTTTTCAGTTCAAAAGTAAAATTTTTACTTCAGTGTCTTTTAATAACTTGTCCAAAACTTCAGCAACTGCTTGTGGATCATCCAAAAAGATCAAACATTGACAAACGTTCACGTAATCAGGTGTTTCTAATTCTCGGTACAAACGAACAAGAGTTCGCAAAATTTGGTTTCGAAATTGTTTATTTTCGATCAACGTCATCACTATTTTAAGACTGTAAGACAACATTCCTGATATATCATCCTATTTTTTAAAAATAAAACAAAATTAAAATCAAATTCATTCTATTTTCATTTTTCTTTTCAACTTTTACCGATTTTAAAATTGCTTTCTCAAACACATCAAGCTTTCTAGTTTCTAGAGCAATACCAACAGCTTGTTTATATTGTCCATCATCAAAACAACGTTGAAACATTCGATTAACAATTGCTTCCAAACGCGGATCAATTTCTTTTTTATCATCAAGTTTACAATCTGAATTATGTACTCGTTGTTTAGTGTAATAATCAATACACTTAGCTAAATAGAAATAGAATAAAAATTAGATAATTACAAATCTTATTTTTCAAAATTTTATTTCTTACATATAGTTGTTTCAACGTATTCAGTGGTGGAATTTACATCGAATAAATCGCCAGCTCCAAGAGCGTACTGAAGAGAATCTTCATAAGCACCCAAATGAAAGTAGACTTTAGATGCAACTAATGCCGCCAATTCACGAAGCATAAAACCAGAATCTTCATAGAGCATTTCACTACATAAGTTCAAAACATCAATATTTCACAATTCTTTGCACTTAAAATAGACATTTTATTTAGTGATGTATAATACTTACATCTTTTCAATCGCATCGGAAATTTCAGCCCAGAATTCATCAACGACTAAATTCAATTTTTTAAGAGCAAATATCTTCAAATCATTTTCATTTTCGGATAAAAGCGAAATAATCCCGGCTGAAATGAGAAAAATAAAATAGTGAGTCAGCAACATTTGATTATTTCAATGTGACATTACTTAAAGTTTTTATTGAATAGAAAATAGCTTGAGAAATTAATATATCTAAATGATATTAATTAATTAGATATATTTAAACGTTTAATTAATGAAAATTTAAATATTAAAGACAATAAACAGAATGTATGTTGTTATTTGATGGGTTTATGTCACTAGTCCTAGTACAGGGTTTTCTCCAAAGATAAATAAGATAAATTGGAGCAAAAGTTTTAATTTACCTGCAGATGTTATATTCATTTTGGAATGAATTTGGCGAAATTAATACGAATTCTGATGAGTTGTTTTTAAGATGACTCTTCTATATTGGATAGAAGTAGTGTTATACAAGTAAAACGAGTGTGTTCACCTGCTTTGTCACTGATTGGTTAAAAAAAGCTACGAGATAAAACTAAAAGGTGATTCTGTGTATTCACAGCACAGATTGAACCCCTTCAAAGATTTCTTGTTAAAATGCCATTAAAAATTGTAAATAAACAATTAAAATAAATTATCAAACAAATTTTATTAATTTCATTCCTAAATAAAAATTAAATCGATTATAGTTTAAAAAGAAAATAATAAATAGTAGTTTGCATAACAGCCATCAGAGGGAGGTTAATTCTAAAACCTGGATTGAAAATGACGATACTTTTACTTTAGAAAGTTAATTAGTCATAATACGTGGCAAAAGGTATATAAATAAGTACAATCTGGTATATATCTTTGAAATTCAAAGTTGCGAATAACTTTATAAAATCTTTTCAAATCGGCGATTCTGGCGTCGATGATATTTGACGTCATTAGCTCGTTTCAATCAGATCAGTTTTAGCAGCGAAAATGGCAGCTCCAAAAAGCAATCCCAAAGATGCGATGGTAATGCAAGCAATTCTAAAGGATATGGGCATAATTGATTACGAACCCAGAGTTATTAATCAAATGTTGGAGTTTACTTATCGTATGTTTTTGGTTTAAATGTTCTGACCTCACTTTAAATAATTATACGTATTTGTTTTCTCTGCAGGTTATGTCACAAATATTTTGGATGATGCAAGAACTTTCTGTTCTCATGCTAAAAAGAAAACGTTAGATGTAGAAGATGTTAAATTAGCTATCCAAATGCAGTTAGATAGATCTTTTACAACGCCTCCTCCTAGAGACGTAATATTAAAGCAAATAATTCGAATTTGGAATTTTCTAAGTTTTCTAACTAAATTTGGTTTTAGATCTTAATTGACATTGCGAGACAACGTAACAGTGTTCCATTACCGTTAATTAGACCACACTGTGGCCCAAGACTCCCACCAGACCGTTATTGTACTACATCATGCAATTATAAAGTGAAATCAACGAAAAAACCAACTGGTGGACGACAATATCAAATCGGAGTTCCATTCGGTACCATAAACAATTCAAAAATCCAACAAATGGGTAAAAAAAGTATAAAACCTTTTGCCAAATTTATTTTAAAATTTATATATTTCACTCACGTTATAAATTATTTTTGACAGTTACAACTGTGCCGAAATTAAACTCGGCCGTGAATCTTCCCAGTAAAACTGGAGTTACATTGTCAATTGTGACGAAAGGTGTAACAACTCCAACGGTTGCCATTGTAAATAGACCAGCTGCCTCAACCGCAAGTACAAATTTAATCCAGTCACAGCCTATAATAAGAATTGCATCAGGTATTTATATATAATATTTTTAAAAAAGTGAAAAAATTATTAATTAAAAGAAATTAATTATTTTTTAGGTGCGGCCTTGTCATCAACTCAAACTCCTCCATTAGCAACAAGTTTATCATCCAACTTACCTTCGTCTACTCCCATGTTTGTTACTCGAACTGTTCCTGCAATTGTTTCAAATACAGATCAACTTATTCCTGGGAAAAGGAAAAGAGAAGATGATGATGTTGATTAAATTGAAATCGTTTTTTATTTGCACTTTTATATATTTCACGAAAAATAATTAATTATACAAATAGAATTGTCAGAGTAATGCATAGAAAAGTCAATTTCATCTAATCCAATAATATTTTCTTTATTTTGTTATGTAATTTGATAGGAATAAGTGGTTGGTTTTTTTGATACGAAATAAATAGATAATTAATTTAAAATATGCAATTCGTTTATAATTCCAAAATGTCTTGATCGGAATCCCATCCTGAAGCTTCAATAGCTGCTTGATCAAAATTAACTTCGATGTCGTACTGAAACTGCGGGTCATCAGGTGTTTTGTTGGAAACTTTAAATGTTTCATTCATAACATCTTTTTTCCTTTTTAGTTCTTCTTCATCCACTTTATTTAAATCCTGGTCTGAGTCGATTGAAAATTCCTTCTTTACAATGCTGATACAATCTTTCTTTGAATTTCCTTTCATGTGTTCTTGAATAATTCTCAGTAATTTCTCCAACTGGATTAATGGCATTTGTTGCAAAACTTGTGAATGTCTTTCTTTCAGTTCTTCGGCTATTCTTCTTACGCTTGCATTTTTCTTTAAGCTTCTTACTGGCATAATCCGTTTGTGTAATTTGTTCGTTGGCAATTTATTGTAATAAACGATAACAGCAGGTGGCTCAAAGCGAACGCCACAGTTTTTCAACTCACATTCTGTTGCTTCCATTGCAATCTACACTTAGTTTTGTTTGCACTGTCTTGAATTACTGAATAAAATTAATTTCATTCAAACAAAAAAATCTAAGTGTATTTGTGATCACATAAGTGATTTAAACATCGTGACAAGATTTTAAAACGTTAAAACCATTAATTTCGTAAAAAAAATACAATTACTAGCAGCCATATTGAAGCTCTACCAGACCTAAGTAATCCGTGATATACTGAGTAAAATGAATTCAATAAAATACAATTTTCTATTACCTAATACTTTTGTCAATAATTGAAAAAGGTATTAATTAAAAATTAAAGTAATACTGCAACTTTTAGTACAAAATTAAATTATTTTTAAAAAAATGACTGCTTTAAGTTACAGATAGATTAACCGTTCTGGTAAGACATCGAGTGTGCGCAGCCGAGTCCACGCCATGACGCTGTAAATGGTTGATCAAATTGAGCACGATATTTGGATAATTTTCTGTGATTTCGTTGTAAGTTTTCGAATGATCGTTGACAAAGCCTAATTTTTTTACAAAAACGATATTGAATCTTTGCTTTATTACAGCTTGAACGAATAATCTTGCTTACCGAAGAGAGAAAAATTCCTCCATAGTTTCGCGCCTGTTGTAGTTTATCCGAGTCTGATCGTCGAGTGAAGTAAACAGATTGCATTTTACACACTAAGTCATTTACTTATTTCACATATAATTATTCACAAATTACAATATTTTAAGATTAACAATATGTAAATTCCGATTAAACCTGTTAATCTATTTAAGATTCGACTGTTCAAAGATGTTTTGATCGATTTGATAACGAAATAATTCCTAACGAAAGTAAAAATGTGGCCAATGTTATTGGACATGAGCAGAGATGAATGCAAAAGGATGCTTCGTCGCCTCGGTAAATTTTTAAAATACGTTTAATGACAATTCGTAATCAAAAAGCCTAATATTATTTTTATTTTAAATATAAATAGAACTTGAAGCTTACTCTGCAATTGTTTCTGCATTTCGAGCTCAAGGTGACCTCAGTAAAGAGAAGAAAAAAATATTACAAGATTTGTGTTCAGTTCTTAGGTTAAATTTAAATTTAAATAATTATTTCTATATTATATCAGCAACTTTTTAAACTTTTATTTAGCATATCCACCGAACGTCACAGAGCAGAAATTCGGCGGGCTGTTAATGATGAACACTTATCAACTATTGCTGACCAGTAAAATATAATGCGAAATTAATTTCTTTCGTAAAACTAATTTGAAAATAAATTTCCAGAATGGTTGGTCCAAACACATCTTCAGAATGGGCAATCGAAGGCAGACGTCTCATTCCACTAATGCCAAGACTTGTACCACAAACAGCATTCACAGCAGTTGCTACACAAGTAGCCAATATCACTGCTGCACAAAACGCACAAATGTTGCCCCCGAGCGCTACAGGAAGTAAATTCATTGAAGGATCTGCAATCAGCACGCTCTCACCAACGGCGAATAGTGGTACACCAACACCAGTACAAAATCAAAGTCCATCATCAGTTCCGATTAAACAAAATTTATCTCCTCGTCCAGCGAGCCCTACATCGTTAGCTGTCAATAATAACAATAATGTGGGTAATAATGTTGTCATTTTACCCAGCGGAATGTCGGTGCACGTTAGAGGACAAAATGGTGCAATTATCGAGGAAGAAAGAGGACGAAAAAGGAGGCGGTCTACTTCAATGGAGCATTTAGTTAATCAGAAAGCTATTTCGCCTACACGAGAACCGAGTCCCAGTTTAACTAATCAAAATATTAAAGTATTTTTTATTTTAAATTGATCTTTTGGGTGTGACTTCAAAACTTTGCGGGCAGAACCTTGAGCGACATAATATTGCGACCAAAACCTCGCGCACTGAATTAATCGGTGCAAAAACCTCGCCTGCTAAAATATTGCGCGAAAAGGATTAAATTTTAATTTCGTAATTTTTATTAATATTTAAATATTAAAAGCTTCTCAAATGTTTTTTCACCCAGCCTGCAATTGCAAATTGTGTTCAACACCTCTCTGAAACTGCACCAACCCTTCTCCATCATTTAAAAAATGACGTATTCAAAATAATGTAAGAGATTATGAAATTTTTATAAATGGAGGGGAAGGGTTGGTGCAGTTTCCGAGAGGTGTTGCACACAATTTGCAATTGCAGGCTGGGTGAAAAAAACATTTGAGAAGTTTTTAATGTTTAAATATTAATAAAAATTATGAAATTAAAATTTAATCCTTTTCGCGCAATATTTTAGCAGGCGAGGTTTTTGCGTGCGATTAATTCACTGTGCTAGGTTTTGGTCATGATATTATGTCGCGTGAGGTTCTGCCAGCAAAGTTTTGACATAGATTCGATATTTTGGGAGAGCCTAAAATGCAGAAGCAAGGGAAAAGTCGGAAGTTGCTGAATTTTTGGAATTTTCTGACGTTTCCCTTCAGGTTTTAGCAGTGCCTCATATTCATTCGCGGCACTCTAACTTCTATACTGTTGGCCGTGAATTGAGATTCACGGCCCGCATGTCTATAAGTTGGAAATGCGGTGTGCTTCCAACTTTCCTTTCATTTCTTTATTCAAAATAAATTAAAAACAGTAAAACTAAAATTAAAAGTTGGAATATTCCGACAAATCAGCATTTTCTTCTGTCTTGCATAATTTTTTGAACAAATAAGACAGATAGAAAATGTTGATTTGTCGGAACGTATGTGTTCTGATTATTGTTGGCCGTGAATGGAGACTCACGGCCAGCATGTCTGAAGTGCCCTGCATTTCTGACCATTCATTTTCAATAAACTATCTTTTAAAATTAACCGATTTATTTTATTTACAAATCAAAGCGTAGCAACTACTTTGTTTAATTTTTAGAATGATTAACTTATTTCGAAGTCGGAACGCATACATTTCGACAAATCAACATTTTCTATCTGTCTTACTTGTTCAAAAAATTATGCAAGACAAAAGAAAATGTTGATTTGTCGGAATATTCCAACTTTTAATTTTACTGTTTTAAATTTATTTTTCATATAGAAACTAAACAAGTTGAAAGTGCACCATACTTTCAACGTATAGACATGCGGCCCGTGAGTCTCCATTCACGGCCAACAATAGTCGGAACATGTACGTTCCGACAAATCAACATTTACTGTCTGTCTTATTTGATCAAAATATTACAAAAGACACGATAATGTTAATTTGTCTGAATATTCCGACTTTTAATTTTAGTTTTATTGTCTTAAAATTTATATTTAACAAAGGAACTAAACAAGTTGGAAGTGCACCGCACTTCCGACTTAAGCTTATAGACACGTGGGCCGTGAATTGAGATTCACGGCCAACAGTACAGAAGTTAGGGTGCTGCGAATGAATATGAGGCACAGCTAAAACCTGAAGGGAAAAGTCGGAAAATTTCGACAATTCAGCGACTTCTGACTTTTCCCTTACTTCCACGTTTTAGGCTCTCCCAATATTTTGTGTTAGGAATATTATATTTTTTTGGGTTTTTTATTTTTATTTAGGTTCCAGTCACTGCTACACGGCCATTAAATGTGCCTATAAGTGGCACACCTGTAAAAATCACCTTCACGTCCACATCTACGCCACAGAAATTGACAGCTAGTGTGACAAATGCACCTACTCAAAAGGTTATTTGAATTAAATGAGTTTTTTAATTTAAATTTATTTTTATATTTAATATTTTATAGGTGATTTTAGTGTCTGGGTCAAGTTTAACTTCTAGTTTATTACAACGTGTTCCAATCGTGAAAACAGTCACTGCAACTGGAACCACAATTAGCGTTGCCCAACCCAAAACTACATCACTCATAATGCCGCACACAACAACAACACAGTCTTATGTTCCAGCATCAATGACATTAGCTCAACCAAGTTCTAATGGAGGTATTGGTAATATTGTTACATTAGCAACAGCAACTAATACACATTCAATAAGCAATGTAAATGCGAATACATTATCCACTTCTTCAGGTTAATTTTATTTATAACTTTAATTTTAATTTTAATTTTAATTTCAATTTGAATTAAAACATCTAAACAAGTTTACTTCATTTTTAGTGGCTGTTTCTGGACCAGTACCGACTGCGTTTGTTAGTTCGGGAAATACTTTTTCTATTAGTAAAGCTCGAGGTGGTCGACAAAAGGGGAAAATCAGCACGACAGCTGGATTAATGATACCGGTAGTATCGCAAACACAGTCTGGATCGAGCACTTTAGGAATTCAGCTAAAACCTGTCGTTACCAACAAACCTGCTATTCAAGTCAAGAATGACTCAGGACTTAAAATCATCACGCAAACAATGCCTGTAGTAACTGCATCAGTTGGTAATGCCAAAATTCTGCCTAAACCTACAACAGTATGCAGTACTCCGTTGGTGATGATGCCATCGGCCTGTAATATGAGTACCGTAACTAAATCTATGCCATCTACTACATCAGTTTCCGGTAATTAATTTATTTACAAATATTTAATAATTATTTCATTAAAAAAAAAACATTTTTGCGTTTTTTAGCTGCCCTTAGTGGAACACGGGTTGTGAATGTAATCACATCAGCTCAAGGGGGTCCGCGAGTAACTGGAACTGCAACAGCCCAGAATAAGATATCAACACCTGCTTCAACAGTTGTCACTGTAAATCCAAAAACTTTACAACAAGGAGTGAAAATGACTGCACGGTACAAAACAAGTGCATCGGATTCGGGTGGTTCATCAACGCAAACACCTGCGTTGATTATGGTTGGGCCGAAAACGCTTCAATCAACAACGGTTAAAATGATATCAAAAGGCGGAATTGGGGCAGCTGCTATTGCAAGAAGTGCCCAGTCGGTTACATCCACTAAACCGAATTTGATTGTTGTTCAAAAGGCACAAGTATTGCCTTCGTCTACGGGAACTGTGTCCATTGCAGCTGCCAGTGGAAGTAATGCAGTCACGCAAGCGTTTGTTAAACAAGTGTCAGCTGCGTTTGCAAATCGGGGTCAAGGAGATAAAGATTTGTTGAGTTTTATTCAACGTGGAGAAAAGGTGAAATTGACAACAACTCAAGCGTCGGCTGTGTCGATGGCGACGAGTTTGGCGGGAGAAATTGGCAAATCTTTAACGGGACAACAAATTTCTAGCGTTGCATCGACATCCAGTCGAAATATGGTGTTGGTTGAAGTTAGTGGACAATCTAAGATTGATGATAAAAATGGAGATCAGAAGAATACTGTTTTGGCTGATATTTTACAAGCTACTGGAATATTACCTGATAGTCAACAATTGAATCAAGCTTCATGCACTGTTACTGATTACGAAGAAAAAGGTTCCGTAGCTGATAGTTCGGTTACGGATGAGAAGTTGATGGAGAAAGAGAATGAAAATCAAAACGAAACTGCGAATGATCAGCAGGTTTTTAAGTGGATCAGTGAAGAAGGTGAAACTCAACAACAAGTTCCTGCATATATTGAAGTAACAACTGAAGAAAGTAAAAAAGAAGAGGGAGGTGAAAGCGAAAATGATGTTGTTCCTTCTGTTGGTGTTTTACCATTTGGATTGCAGGAAAGTCAAATGTTAGAAATAAGTAAGTATTTATTAGTTTATGCTAATTTAAGTGGTTGATGTGTGTATATTTTTTAAATTTTTATCTTTTCAGGAGCTGCGGCTGATGTTTTGGGTCATAAAGGAGAATTAAATGAAGAAACAATAGCTCTTCTTACTCAAGCTGGATTTGATTTCAAGAAACTGTCTCAACCGGCTGTGATATTAAACGAAAATATTGAAGAAATTAAAGTGGATTTGCCCGAAGAGAAATGTCATTCCGAAGACACTAAAGATAAAAATGTTAAATGTGAAAATGACGCTTTAGGGAGTGAAGCGATTGGACAACTGGATCCTCAGACAGGAATTTTTTACCCAGACTCCAATACTACTAGTGCCATATCAACGAGCGGAAGTGAAGATATCAAAGAGGAGAAGAAAGACGAAAAGAGTACACAAGTGTCATCGTCTTTGGATATATTCAGCACTGCAATTGAAACTGCCCAGTTGGATTTAAGGGAATATCATTTTATCGAGGAAGATCTGATTCATATTGACGATAATCTTGTCTCAAAGGATGAGAAAAATCCTGAAAAGCAAGAAATCGAATCGATTTGTGAAGAAGAAAAAACTTTAGACGACGAAACACCAAGTGTTTCTAAAGAGGAAAATGTGCAAGACTGTTTAGTTGAAGAATCAAAAGAAGGGTTTGATATTTCAGAAAGTCAAATTTCTTCTACTCAAGAATCTCAAGTTGAGGAATTTAGTAGTTCTACTATGATACCTGAAGAAAATGTAATTGTTGAGCCTTCTGGAATCGACATTACCACTATGATAGTCGATGATTTCAGTAGTCAGAGGATTGAGGAGGTTGCAGCTCATGAATTTATTGATCAGGATGTTACCAACGAGGTGGTTTTATCCTCCAGTGAACAATTTGAAGCTGATGAAGTTGCGAAAGAAGTTGCTCGCGATGAGTTTGGAGATAGTTTGGGCGAGGAAAGTGCCAGTGAGATTGTTGGAGATGATTTAGTAGGTGGTGACAATCAAGGCAGCAGTGGGAGCTTGTTGGGAGATTTGTTTGATAATCAATCAGATTTGCCAATGGATTCTGGTGTAAGAAGCAGTAAAAGAAAAAGAAAAGCTCCGAATTTATCTGATGATGCACCGCCATCTTTAACTGGATGGGCGAGGCTAGCATTGGGGTGAGTTTGTGTGGATAAATTTACAAGAGAATTGGTTATTAATTGTTTAAAGTGTAGATTATTATCCAAAGTGAGCAATTACCGTGGTCGATCTCGAGGAAAGAATGAATTAAATGCATCGCATTGGTTCTTAAGGCCAGGTAAATGTTGATTAAGGTTGGGTATTTGTTTGTATGAATTTTTTGAATTTTTTTAGTATCACCCGCTGTTGCTCCAGATTATTACAAGGTTATTAAAAAACCTATGGATTTTTCAACTATTAGAAAAAAATTAGAGGTATTTGGTTTTTTTAGTAAATGTTTGGGAATAGGAAATAAAAGTTTAAATTTTTCTTTCCAGGGTGGCATTTATAATAATTTATCTGAATTTCACAGTGATATGTCTCAAATTAAGCATAACTGTGAATTGTACAATCCACCAGATCATCCTGCAAGAATAGATTGCAATGAGGTTTTTATATATTATAATCAAGAGTATGACAGAATTATGGATAAATTTAATAAGGTCAGATTTGAATTTGTTTATGATTAATGCTTTATTCATTATTTTTACTCTTTTTAGGCAAAACTGACTGGTTCTTCTACGAAGAAGCCAAAAGTAAACTAAGAAAAACGTTATTTAAAAATACATGAATCATACTTTTTTTATCGAATTTTTATTCTATAAATCAGGTTTACGAATTGTATTACGTTATTTTTATTTTCTACTTTCCCAGTAGGGTTTAGTTTGTACGAAAGATAAAAAAAATATTGTTACAGCAATATGAAAATGTGTATACGTTAATTAAACCGCCAACACATGTGAATTAAAATTATCAGAAATTTAAACCATGGCGTCATCAATGAGTTAAAAATTTACGTTAGAAGTTTATTTATTTCTGCTAACATGTATAAAATTTAAATGTAAATACCAAGCGTAATATTTCCATAGGAAAAATTAAAAACTAAATGTTTCTTACCTTTGTTCTTCAAACACCTACTAAACTGTCACCTAACTGCTCTCACGAATTAGTGCAGGACTGAACTTAAACTTTCCCTGTTGCAAACATGTTTTATCAAAATGGCCGTCGGACATTTAAATATAATTACAATAATTTTAAATATTCCTGTTATAAATTAACTATTAAAAAATTCAAAATGCGAGAAAAATAATTAATCTTACATGTTCCAAATTAGTAATAATATTCAAGCGTTTCAGGTATTTTTATTACGTCACGAATCGTTTGTAATTTGTGTGCATTTTGATGTCATCACCTCTTTCCTTTTGTACAACTATGTAAAAGTCTGATTAAGAAAATAGATCTATGGTCACCCGGTCGCTTCTTATGATTATGGCTATTTACAAGATAACAAACATTTCTACACTTAAGAGATAAAGTTATACCTAAATAACCAAACCTCAAAATCTTAATCTTTTTTTTCTGTACATCATACATAAATTTACAATTCTTATTTTTTTCTTCTTTCCCTTCAATTTATAAACAATAACTCCAAATCAATTCACAAATAAATGTTTAAGCAGTACTGGAACTGGATGTTGCACTGATGTAATTGAATAAAGTTAACGAATCACGATTAAGATGCGCCCCTCTTTCCTCGTGTATTAACTGCAAAAAGAAATAAAATATTAAAAATATGGTATTCAACGGTATTCAATTTTCTTTACTAACCTTTTCATGCAAAATATCCGATAACGCTAGAGCAAGCTCTCTAAAATTCATCTTGAGTGCTTCGTGGTATTCAAATTGATCAGCAATTATTAATCGGCCATTTAATTCCAATGCCTTGCTACAAATTCGTATAAAAGACCTAAAAAATAAATCATCCATAGAATACTAATTCCGTACTAAATTGTTTTAAAAAAACATGTATTCTCACTTAAAAACTTCCTTCAACTCTTTCACTTTATCTTTGGGGTATCTATTTACTGTGGCATCATCGAGAAAAACATTCGCGTAGGCAAGTGGTCCAACATTTACTTGAACACTAACACTTCCTTGAAGAACTAATTGCAATTTCTTCAAATCTGTCTTTTCTGACCTAACAGCGTCACTTAGTTCGTTAACCCTCGTTTGCATTTCTTCGATTGCCACTTCAATAGGCATCAATTCTATAACTTTTTTCGAAAAAACAGGTATTCGTTTTTTAACATACGGAAAGGAATATAAAGCTAAAAAACAAAATAATAAAATAAAACAATTAAATTAAAATCTCAATTTAATTGAATTTATATTTGCTTTACTTGTGAGAATAGTTTTTCTTTTGCATTGTTGTTCCAATGACTCTGACCTGGCTTTACCATCGAGTGTGAATGGTGTCTCAAACATAAACCGTTGCAAATTATTATTTCGGTCAAATTCCATTGGTCGATGGACTAATTCACTCTTTTCAAAATAAGGAGTTACATGGGTCACTTGTATGTAAGCAAATTTCAAATCTAAATCTCTGGGATCCACCTAGCACAAAATTTTATTGATTTTTAATTTTATTTATAAATTTAGTTTGATAATTCAATTAAATATTATTACCTGCGTGGAATCCATAATCATTTTTACAACTTCAGCACCAAATTTATCACAGTATAAATGATAAAGTCTTTCTGAAATTTCAGCTAAACTCGTCACTTTTGGTTCTTTGTATATATATTCTTTCCCTGAATCTTCATCAAAATATGACTGAAGAAAGGATAATATTTGTAACAACAATCGTATCAAAAATTTCATATTTATTTACCGGTCCAAAAAAAGCTACCCTGTAATATTTTCCTAACAATCGTTTACCACTTCGATTAACTTCAACAATTTTTGCATAAGCATTATGTAAATTTTTGTAACAACCTGCTAAAGCCTGAAATAACAATTTATTAAATTCTAAATTCAAAAATATTGCTAAAATCTATCAATTTACTTCATAATCCCTTCTATTTTCATAAATCGGGATGATAATTCGATAAACATCACCAATTAATTCATATCTTTCAGCTTTCGACAGGTCTTCAGCACATCGTTCTAATAACTCAAGAAGCGTGTCCTGTAAACAACACCATTATGACATCCGCCATTTTGAAAAACAATTCATTTTACCTCTGAATAATTCATGTCTTGCATGCCCGCATCTTCTTTCAGCCCTGATTCATCCCGTTCAACATTAGGCGACAATTTCATAAAAGCTTTACAACCCTCAAAAAATATTCCTTTTTGTTTCAAATATTCAGCAACAAGTGCTGCAATGTGAATATAACAATGAGCTGCCTAAATCAAAAATAATAAAGCCCAATTAAACACAAAATTCGTTATTTAAAAGCAATTTAAATCATTTAAATTAAAAACATTACCTCAGATAAATTTCCATTTTTCTTATGGTTTTTGGCCATTGTTTCTAGCCATGTTTTGCGCAACTCGGGAGTAGCAGCATAGCTATTAGCCAGGCTATACTGCAAATCCAACAACATTTCAGGGTCATTTTCGTGTTCTCGCATCTGTGTCGTGGCCATAAGAACAGTTCTGATTCTTTTAGTCAGGTCTTTTACCTCAGCAGGGAAACCTACGTAACAGCATTTAAACATGAGTTTTTTTTTTCTAATTCCTATCATCAACTAAATGAGAAACGTTTCAGTCTCAAAATCTAGCAATGTTCTGATTTGTTTCGTGTTAACATTAGATGGGGTTAATAACCGTAAAATATTTAACAGGTGATTAATCATCCACTACGTAATGGGTCAATGAAAAAGTGAAAACTTGTCAAGCGATAAATTTACACATTTTCCATCAGAAAATTTTAAATTTAGCTTAGGCACTTACTTGATGCTTGCATTGCTTTGTCAGTGTTTGCATAATTATTGATGATAGATAAGCTTTCTTGGAAGAAAGGGTTATTGAGTCCAATGACATCGCCTAAGAGTTGAGACACGGAAATGATAACCTATAAATTAATTAGGTGTAACTTTTAGTTTCACTGCTCAGATTGTGCTGTGACATGAATTAATTACTTGTAAGTGAACACGAACTAATCCTTTTTTACCAGTGAACTCGAAGTTACTTCTCATAAGCAAATATAAAATGGCACATGCTTCATTTCTTGTGGACGATAATTTTGAATTGCAATTTTTTAATAACTAATATATAAAAATAAATTAATTTAAAAAATGTGAACACATTTGATTAAAATTCCTATTACTTCATAACAAAGTCTGCCACATAATAGGGCATTTCCTTTAAAAAGCGCCATTGGAAATTTAATAAGAAACGATCTAAGCGCAGCAAATACATGACGCTGTAATTTTTCAGACTGCCCAACTTGTAAAAATGACAAATATATATCAAAAATCTTGCGCATTAATTGGTTATCACCGTTGTTAAAAAGCAATTGTTCCTAAATAAGAAAGGAAAAATGAGCATTAAATTTTTAATTCTAAATTTTAAAATACCTTAAAGTGTGTGCAATACAGTCCTAAAACATCTAAACAAATTAAACCAACTTCACTCGCCATATTTGCTTCGAGCAAAACTCTATAAACTGTATCAGCATCAGAGCTAGTTCCGGTTGCTAATTTAAAATAAAAATCGTGATTATTAGATTTTAATATAAAATTATACACTTACGCATGCTATTAGTTTCACTGTAGGTGCTTGATGCCCGACTACCAAAATTTGGAGGAACAATACGAGCGGGTAAGGTCATTGATTTCGGTTGACCACGTATTAATAATTGATCTCTTGAATTAATCGTTCTCTTTCCATGATATTGAAACTGATGTAAACATAATCTGAAATAAAAATGAAAAAGTAATGTTAAATTTATAAAAAAAAAATTCAATTAAAATAAATCTAACATACTCTAAAACATGAAAAAAATCTTGCATGTCTGTTTCAGGACACTGTTGCCACCAACCAATGAGATAATCTAAATTTTTAAAAATAAATTTAAATGAAATTGCAAATTAGCATAAATAAAGACCAAACTTACCTTCTCCAACATTTTTCACAATGTAGAGAAAACAAATTAAAAGATCCTTAACTTCATTTTCATCAAGTTTGTCGTACCGAACAGCACCTTGACCTGAGAATGGCAGTGACTGCGAACTAATTATATTTTCAAAAAATATTAAAATCAATGAATAATTTCTAATTCGATAACATTTAATTTACCGGGCATGTGATATTTCTAATTTATCACCATCGCCACCTTTGTCCAATCGATCTTGAGATGTATTTGACATAGTTGACGATGAACTTTCAAGAGATAAACTTGACGAAGCATTACTAACTCCAACCTGAGATCCACCTAAGAATCCTAAAAGTAAATGACAAAAATAATTAAGTATTAAATATCACTACTCAAATATTAACCTTGTCCAGCAATTATTGTCAAATAGCTGGAATCTCTCTGTTGTTTCTGATTAACTATAACTGGGATGCCATCGGCCCCGATTGTATATCTATTAGACCCACTTTTTGGTGTATTAAAAGGTGTTTCCGATGCTGGAGTAGAAGATAAAGCAGTCACGCTACCATTACACACACGAGCTGGTGTAGCCAAACGAGAACAAGGAGCATTAAGTCGATTCAAATTTTCCAAAATCACGGTAATAAATGGCATATATAGAGATGTCACTCTCGCTTGCTGCATCTAATCGAATGATAAAATAATAAATAACTATTACAGAAAAAAAAGTGAATTAAATCGTTTTACTTTATTTAGATAACGGTCGTCGAATGAATGTTTGGCTAATAAGTTTCTTAATACACTAATTGCAATGCGGCGTATGTCTCTAACTTCATTCAAGGCTGTTCTCACTTCTTGAAGTAAAAGTCCAACCAAGAAATGGTTCCGGCAGAAATCTTCTGAAAGCCGATATTCATGTTCATATTCTACATAAGTGGTAATGAAATCCAAACAAACATTGTTAATAAATAATTAAATTATTCACATTCGCTCGCATTCTTCTCACATTCAATTATCATACACGTGTAATAAACGAGATAAGCATGGTAAAACGCAAAATAAAACGTCTCAGTCGTGCATTGATTAAAGCGACGTTCGCACTGTAACCAAACGTGTGTTCAGTTTGGATTACAATTAAAGGTGTAGTACGCTAATTTAAATAATTATTAAATACAAGTTACTAAATTAAAATACTTATTAAGAAAATAAAATAAAAAAAAAAAGTTAAATCGAGTTTTTGTAAATGCGATAGCGTTTAAATTCAAACATATTCAGCACGTATACCTTCATCTTACCTGGTTCACTTTCATCGTCCACTATCGCCAAATAATAAAGATAAAAGCAAACATTGAAATGAACATGGTTAGAAATGAATTACAATCTAATATTAAGAGAACAGATGTTTTTTTTTAAGATTTATTTCTATATACCTTTCATGTTTTTAACTGGTCCTCTGCCAATCCGTTGACGAAGAATAGGTAAGTTCAGAGATATGTAGTGTTCATGGCAAGTAATGACTTGCAAGAAATCAAATTTGTATTCTTGTAACATCTATACGTTTAAAAAATATGAATGTATTATTTAATATTTCAAGATTGACTAATTAATTAACTCACTTTTGGATCACCAAGATTAAATTTGTCCATGTAATAATTAATAAGTCTAAAAACAAAGCCTCGATCTACAAAAGTGAGACATTTTTTAATAAACCACGCTAAACTACAATTCGCTTGTTTAGTTTCTTCGGGTAACTCTCGGTATTTGCCAATAATGTGCGGAGCAAGAGCATCTAACATTTCTTCAATCTGACTATGGTATTCTTTTGAGAAACGACTACATCTTGGTGCCTTTTTTAAAAATAAAAATTGAATAATGTTATTATTTACAAGATTGTGACCGATACCACAAAATAGGTAACGCGTTACAGTCACTGTTACTTTAGTAGAAAAGTAACACCGTTACATTTTTTACTTACCGTTACTCAAATAATAGTTAAGTTATTAAAAAATTTAATATATGTGAAAATGAAATGAGTAATGGTATTCAAAAACTACTTTGCAAATAATCTAACGTTAGCCTTATAGATATTTTCGTTATATGAAATTAATACAAAAATTATCACAAGAAAAATATAAAATAACTAAAATCTATTGAATTAGTTGTTTTAGATTTTTCTTGTGATAAATTTGAATTTTGTATAACCCACATCTTACATGCCTGAAAATATGTATAAGAAAAAATATTAAGTTTTTATTAAAAACTTAACCTTTCCTCTTGTATCAATTTTGACCAATAGTGTGGTAATTTTTTGTTTTTTTT